>JADRCD010225735.1:28810-48753 GCA_019843815.1 Montemys delectorum | reverse complement strand
GATGATGATGATGATGATGATGATGATGATGATGATGATGATGATGACGATCAATTTTTATTTGCCTTATATCCTGATCACAGCTTCCCTCCTCCTCTCCTCTCTTCCCAGTGCCATTCTTACAAATCTCTCCCCTGTTGACTTAGAGAAGGGGACCCCCCACTTGGGTACCATCCCACGCTGGGACATCTAGTTCCAGCAGGTGTAGGCACATCCTCTCCCACTGAGGCCCATCCAGGCAGTCCACATAGGGGGAAGATTGGCAGGAACAGAGACAGACAGTTCCTGCTCCACTTGTTAGGGAAGCTACATGAACACCAAGCTGCATATTTGCTACAGATATGTAGGGGATCTGGGTCTAAGTTCAGCTCCTGCAGGAGCAGGAGTTTTTTCCCAGCATCTACTGGGAAAAGCCCTTCTCCTGCTGGCATTTGGGGGCTACAGCTTGCGTAATCAGTTTTCTTAATCAAGCAGATCCCATCTGTTTCTGTATTCTAGGGCTTCAAAAATGTCCTTTCAAGTTACCTGCTGTGATGGCTAATTTATGTCGACCTGACACAAGCTAAATTCACTGGGGAGGAAGGATCCTCAATTGAGAAAATGCTTCTATAAAATCTAGCTGTAAGGTACTTTTTAAATTGGTGATTGATGGGGGGGCCCAATCCATTGTGGGTAGAACCATCCACAGCCTGATGGACCCTGACTCCATAAGAAAGCAGGCTGGGCAAGCCATGGGGAGAAAGCCAGTAAGCAGCATCCCTCCATCTGCCTCTGTGTGCATTAGCTCCTGCCTCCAGATTCCTGCCCTGCTTGAGTTCCTTCCTGACTGGAAGGACTCCTGTCCTGTCCTGACTTCCTTTGATGATGAACTGGGATGTGGAAGGGTAAGCCACATGAACCCTTGTGTAGGCGAATGAACCCTTGTGTGCCTCCTTGACTTGCTTTGGCCATGGTGCTTCACCACAGCAACAGGAATCCTGAGGAAGACACCTGCCTTTCCGGCTTCCTAGCCTCGTTGTCCCCACTGTGCTGTTTAATAAGGTGCAGTCTGGCTTTCCAACCTCAGAAGCAGAGTGGAGTGCACCGGGCCCCTGTTCACCACCTTGAATTGAAATGCTCTCTCTCCTTTTGTTTCAAATTTTGTAGTTCTAAATTCGTCTTATGGTGTCACCTGTCATCATTATCCTTACTTTTCTCTTAGAGTCTTCTCATTTATAACTTGTATTTATAGTGGCTAGCAAGAGGTAAGGCCTCAATAGGACATTTATTTACTACCCAATAAATATTTACTGAGTGCCTTCCACAGTTGAGGCCCCTTTCCCTACCTGCTTGCTTTTTGTCACTGCTGTTGTTGTTGCAGTTGAGGTGAACATGTCTAATCAAAAAATTAAAAAAAATTTTAAGAACCCTCATGAGAAGTCACAAAGCATGTACAAGGGTTAATTAACCTCTGTACCTTAAATTTCAAGAGGTACTTAATAAATTGTTTGTGTATGTGTGTGTGTGTGTGTGTGCGTGTGTGTGTGTGTGTGTGTGTGTGTGTGTGTGTGTGTGTGTGACTGAGTCTTACACTATAACTCTGTAATCCTGGCCAATTTAGAATGTGTACTGTAAAACAGGTAGGTCTTGAACTTGTAACGTCTCACCCTCAAAGATGCAGGTATTATAGGCATTCACTGCCATAGCTGGCTATTTGTTTCTTTTGCTATCAGAATTCATGCAACATTTTACATTGCTGAGTCCTTGATTGTTGAAATGCTTACACAGCTTGGTGGCTAATCTTGACTGTCCCAGTGGGTTGAATCGAGGAGTCCCTAGGAGACTAACAGAGCATACCTCTGGCATGATTGTGAGGGAGTTTCAAAAAATGATAAAGTGGGGCCAGTGCTTCCTGAACACCACAGTCTTGCAGGTTGGAAATAAGAGAGGGAGGAGAGACTGTCACTTAGGTACTTTCTCCCTGCCTCCAGGTAACTGCCATGCAAGCTGCTCTCAGTACTCTCCTCCTAGGAGTGACTGAATGCTGGAAACTGAGAGCTAGGATTAATAAAACCTTGGTTTATTCCCCCTCCCCCTCCAATTCCCATTCTGCCACTGAGATAAGCACTATGACCAAAGCCACTTGAGGAAAGTGTCCTCAGTCCCAGTGACAGCCCATTATGGAAGGAAATCTGGGGAAGAAACTTGAACACAAGAAATGAAGCAGAGGCCATCGAGGAAAGCTACTTATCGCCTTATTTAGCCAACTTTTTGATCCAATGGAGGGCCATGTGCCTAGAAGTAGTGCCACACAAAATGGGCTGGGCCATCCTACATAAATCATTTATCAAGAAAAGACAGCACAGACATGCCTGCAGTCCAATTCTTTAGCAGCAGTTCCTTAGTAGAGGTTCCCTCTTCCCACATGACCCTAGCTTGTGTCAAAGTGACAAAAGACTAACCAGCACACCAAGCACAGCCCACCTCCAGGAAAATTTGACTGCTCTGTTTACATCATTGACTTTAGAGAGGCATAAACCATCAGGATAGAGCACACAAGATCTCATACTTGTGAGGACAGACCATGCTACACTATCGACACTAGGAGATATCTGTACTTCAGAAGAACACGGCTCAGTAGTCTGTATTTGGCAATGCTTCCAGCCATGTGATCTCCACTCATCCCTCTTATCTAGAAACATGCACTTCTGTACAGAGACTAGAACTCATGATGGGAGATGTCAGCACTCCTCACAGACTGATATGTACTTGTGATATTTTCTTTCCTAAATCCATTGGACCTTCCTCAAACACAAAACTCTTCACTGTTGCTTCATGGTAAAATTATCCCACCCCTCCCCTCAATCCTGGGGCTAGGCTAGAAACTCCTGAATAACAAAAAGGAGAGTAGCATTCATTATTCTGCCCATGAGCCTTTGCCTACAGTGTTCCCTTTGCCTGCTTTGCCATACTCCCTGCTCTTCCCAGGAGTCTCTCTCATCCTCCCTCTTATTTATCATTGGCCATATCTTATGCATTGCTTACTCAGAGTGACGACTCTGTGTCTCTAATCATCTCTTCCCTTCCTAATATGGTGGATGCTGTTGTGCCCTGTCAAGTTCTCTGCTATTTATGCACCTCTCTCCTTTGTTCTGCTGATGCTTGCCATGGGTGGAGCTATGGTCTAAAGGGTGACTCGATACCATAGTGGAAAGTAGGCAACCAAGGACTGATTTTACTGCAAAAGGCCAGCCGCACCTTGACTGCTTTTCCTGTCTCCCTTCCACCCCATCTCTCTCCATAGACCCCTCCTTCACCAAAGCACTCTCCACAAAAACTGCCATCTCCTCCCTCGACATGTCGACCTTTATGCCAAGTGACTGTACTGCGAGACTGTCCACACATGTTTAAAGTTGGAAACAAATCCCTCTTCTGATCCAGACCCTCCAACAGGGATGAAGATCCATCTGCATGGTCAGGCTGGGAAGCAAGTGATGCTCACGAAACTGTCCACACCACAGCCCAAGGTGAACAGAGGCAAAAAGGAAATGTCTTCGCTGAGTACTCCTCCACTCTGGAGGGTGTGCTGGAGCAGCAGCAGCAAAGCTCTGTGTCTGACATGATAAAAAAGGCTTTAATAAAATCATTTAATCTAAAATCCAATACAAACACTACTCTGTGTTAATCTTCAGTAGCCAACAAATCAATTGCAGATCTGCTCTTTTCCTTTAGAAGAAGTAGCTTGGCTAATGTTGGGGCTTTGTGTATATAAGGGGCAGTTCCTCCAAAGTGCAAAGTTCAAAGCCATAATATATTTTTTTCAGTACCTCTTATTAAATGTAACCTCTTGAGAGGGAGGAGTAGATCCAACAGTAATAAAGAAATAAAATAAAATGAAATGATTTGTGGCTAGCCCACAGAGATGTTAACTAATGATCTGTTACACACAGGGTGGTTCAGAAAGAGTTCTCATGAAAATATGCTACAATGCCTTGTTACTCACACCTCCAAGCCTTACCCTCAGACCGTCACTCACACCTCCAATCCTCACTCCTCAGACTGTCACTCACACCTCCAAGCCTTTCCCTCAGACTGTCACTTATGCTTCCAACCCTTATCCTCAGACCATTGCAAAGTGATTCTGATATGAAGCCATTTTGAAACTGGAGGTGTGAGCTCCCCTCACACATGTGAAGTAGAATTGCCACAGTTGTTAGATGGGGAATGAGTAGAGAGAATCAGCATCCACTTGCCAAGGGTCCAATAACTCATGTGGAGACATTTATCATTTTTCCAGCTGTTAGTGTTGCTAATGGGAATGCAGAGGTTGAGAAAAGCAGCGCCATGCATAGATTGATGGTATTTGCTGTGGTTAAGACAAGAACTGAATGTGTCCTCAGAAGGTTTGCAAATTGAACACTTCAGTTCTCAGTCAGATGATGTTAAGAGGTGGTTGGGGCTGTAAGAGATGGAGCCTAGTGGGAGGTTGCTGGGGATGCTGTTCTTAGAAGGAATTAATGTAGTTCTCATGGGACATTGGCAAGTTCTTATGAGATGGTGTGGTGGTTTGACTAGAAATGGTTCCCACAGACTCATGTGTTTAAATTCTTGGGCATAAGGAGTGGTAGTATTAGGAGGGGTGGGCTTGTTGGAAGAAGTATGTAACTATGGAGGTAGGCTTTCAGGTCAGATATGTTCAAGCTACTCACGATGTGACACAGTCCCCTTCTGCTGCCTGTGGATCAAGATGTAGAACTCTCAGCTCCTCTAGCACCTTGTCTGTCTGTATGCTACCATGCTTCCTGCCATAATAGTGGACTGAACCTCTGAAACTGTAAGACATCCTTAATGAAACGTTTTCCTTTAAAAGAGTTGCTGTGGTCATGGTATTTCTTCACAGTAATAAAACCCAAATAGACAACTTTCATAGAAGACTAGCTCCTCTCCAGTATTTGGCTTCTTGTCTTGCCATGAGATGTCTCTCTCTTGTTTGTGTTCCAACCATGCTGCCTTTTTCCATGAAGACTCTGCCAGAGCCCAAACAGTACTGGCACCATCATCCTGAAACTCTGAAAGTGTTAGCTAACTAAAACTCTTTTTCTTTATAAACCATGTCATTGTAGTAACAGAAAATAGTTTGATACCTCAGTAATACTAAATCTCTTGCACTATCACATGGATCTTACTATCCATCCATGTCAGCCACTATGATGGCTAATTTAAAAATGGATTTCTTGACTCAGGCCAGGGGAGCAGATCAGTGCCTTGCTCAGCCATCATCAGAGAAGCTTCCTCCTGCAGCAGATGGAAAGAAATACAGAGACCCACACCCAGACTTTAACACAGAGGGAGAACTTTGGAGCACTCAGCCATACACAAGATACTGTCATCAAATCCTTCACCTCATGTCTAAGGGAACCCTGTGGAAGAGGAGTTGGAAAGTGTGGGAGAGTCAGAAGGGATGGAGAACACCCCCCTAAGTCATTATGATCGATACACATATGAACTTAGGGAGACTGAGGCAGCATGTGCAGGGCCTGCATGGGTCCCCACCAGGTAGAGTTCTAAAGTTCTAGGCTCCCATCCCTAATCTAGAAGCTATCTTCAACTGATAACTACTTGCAAATGAAAATTACACTTTCTCCAAGGGACTCTCACTAGAGAAACAGCGTACTCTTAAGGGCAAGCTCAAAACCCAGCACTGAGTGGCCAACAGAAAATGAACTCCGTGGCATCTTTGGAGGCTCTGTGTCTCCTATGGTTTTGTCACGGTATTTTTTTAAAAAATTTTTTTAAATTTCATTTTATTTATAGATTATTTTCTCTATTTTTGTGCTACAGGTCCTTTGTGGATGTAATATGGCTTCCAGTTTAGTGTTTTTATGGGATTCCTGAGTATGCAAATGAGTGGCTCTCTGCATTCATATCTGCTTCTTAGGCCTTTTCTTGGGCTCTTTTTCTTCTGTTTGTTTGCTTGTTGGTTGGTTTGTTTTTGGACTATTCTAATATAATAGGATATTTTAAAATCTTATTCCATGTAATTAATTTTATTATTATCCCATAAAGGCCTGTTTGTTCTCTAATGAGAGGCAGAAAGGAGGTAGGTCCTGTTGCAGGATATTTGATCACACTGTGAACTCCAACATTGTATTGTTTACTGAAAGGGCTGTTTTTAGTTGTGGTGTGGCTCAGCCCTTAGCATACACCTTTAATCTCACTGGCTGGAATACAGACATGACCTTAGTATGTACCTTTAACTCCAAATAATGAAGGTAAAGTTAGTTCATAGTAAGAAGCACCCATATCTGAAAGTGATGTCTAATTGAGTGGCAGAAAAGTGACAAATCAGAGAAAGATTTGACAGAATAGGACATTCTCAATTCTCACGAGAGGGAGAGGGAGAGGGAGAGGGAGAGGGAGAGAGAGAGAGAGAGAGAGAGAGAGAGAGAGAGAGAGAGAGAGAGAGAGAGAGAGAGGAAAAAGAGGCTACTTAAGAGAGCTGTGTGAATTACAAATTTGTACTCCATTCCCCAGACCACAGCTTAGCCTGCCTCCCAGAAGGCATGCTGCCACTCAAGACAACCAGGTAAGATACCCATGCCCCAGTCTCCTTCCTGCTGGGGCAAGCCCAGCACCTGTGAGGTCTGCACTACCCTTTCTGTGCTCTCCATCTTTCACTCTATACCTCTACCTGTAATCTGGAATCTGATCTCCACTTCCCCAGCCATAGTTCTGCCTGCCTGCTGGGAGGTCTGCTGCCACCCAGAACAACCAGTTCCAAAGGCCTCCTACTACCAAGGACTCCCAGGCCAGCCAACACCAAAGACTACCAGAATCCTAAAGGCAAGCACAAGAACACAATAAAAGCCAGTGTAATATAACATCATCAGAATTGAACTCTCCTACTACAGCAAGCCCCAGATATCCAAATAAATCTGAAGAGCAAGAAAATGACCTTAAATCTCGTCTTATGAAGATGGTAGAGTGAAGTGGAAACTTTAAGGTTCTTTGGAAAGTCAGTTGTGTTGGATGGTGTTTTGCTGGGGCAAACACAAAAAAGAACATTCCCATTCCGTTAAAGTTAACACAGGTGAAAGACTAAGGCAGACTTGTGAAGGAATGTTGTCCTGAAGCAGATACAGGTGAAAGGATGTTCTGCTAAAACAAGCACTTGAAAGGACACATGATAAAAGAGACTTTGCTGACAATATGCATGTATTGGTCTGCCTTACGTTGCATAGTTGAGCTGCATTTGTGAGGACTCATTAGAGAGAAACTTACTACAAAACTTCTGGTGGTGTGCTGCAGTTTCTTGCTGCTTCTGTAGTCTCGGGCTGATTGGCAGAATGTCAGCTGAGACAGATGCACATGCTGAAGTAAGACTCATGGAGGACACATGATGTTTGGAATGTACAAATAGGACTCGACCAATAGTGACAGAGGCTGAGCAAACTTCGCTGATCTTCACTTTGCTGAATGAGGCACAGCCAAGAACTTCTGGTGTCCTTCCTGGTCCCTCCTGCTGACTTGTGTCAAGGCTGAGGCTTGGCTGTCTCTGCTAGATAGTGCCACAGCTGCTGATCACAACTCTACGAAATTGGACTGCTGGTGTATCCTTGGAGTGTTTGCTAGTGGATGGAGTTGCCTCTGCTAACATGTGAACTGAACTGCCAATTTCCAGAAAACACAGACAGGAGTTGTTCCAAAAAACCCTTTCTAAATTGGTCCATTTCCACTGTATCCTTTCTTTTCCATTACCTCTGGTGGGTGGTGGGCTTAAAAGGGGGTTAAAGCATTTAAGAACCATCATCAAAAATAAGTTTTGAGTAGTATTCCATTGTGTAAATGAACCACATTTTCTGTATCCATTCCTCAGTTGAGGGACATCTGGGTTGTTTCCGATGTCTGGCAATTATAAATATGACTGCTATGAACATAGTGGAGCATGTGTCCTTATTACATGTTGGAGCATCTTCTGGGGATATGCCCAAGAGTGGTATATCTGGGTCCTCAGGTAGAACTATGTCCAATTTTCTGAGAAACTGCCAGACTGATTTGCAGAGTGGTTGTACCAGCTTGCAATCCCACCAGCAATGGAGGAGTATTACTCTTTCTCCACCATCAAAGAAAACTTCCCTAAACTAAACAAATAGACAGCTGTAAATGTAAAAGAAGCTTACAGAACACCAAATAGATTGGACCAGTAAAGAAAATCCTCCTGTCACATAATAATTAAAACACTAAATGTACAGAACAACAAAAAAATATTAATACTGTACCCCTGACTTCTTAACAGGGATTCAAAAAGCCAGAAGGGCCTCTCAGATGTCTTGAAGACCCTGAAAGACCACAGATATCAGCCCAGACTACTATACCCTAGCAAAACTTTCAATCAACGTACATACAGAAACCAAATATTCCATTTCAAAACCAAATTTAAACAATATCCACTAATCCAGCCCTACAGAGGATATTAGAAGGAAAACATCAACACAAAGAGGATAACTATACCCAAGATAATACAAGAAATTAATCATCTCACAGCAAAGCCAAAAGAAGGGAAAACTCACACACACTAACACCACCAACATCAAAAATAACAGAAACTAGCAATCATTGGTCATTAATATTTCTCAATATCAGTGGACTCAATTCTCCAATAAAAAGACACAGGTTAACAGAGTGGATGCAAGGAACACACCTCAGTAAGAAAGATAGACATTACCTCAAATTAAAAGGCCAAAAAAAAAGGTTTTCCAAGCAAACAGACACAAGAAACAAGCTGGAGTAGCTATTCTAATATCTCATAAAATAGATTTCCAACCAAAAGTAATCAAAAGAGATAAGGAAGGACACTTCATACTCACCAAAGGAGAAATCCACCAAGATGACATCTCAATTCTGAACATCTATGCCCCATACGCAAAGGCACTTACATTCATAAAAAGAAACATTGTTAAAGCTTAAACCACACATCAACGCTCATACATTAATAGTGGGAGACTTCAACACCCAACTCTCATCAATGTACAGGTCATCAAAACAGAAACTAAATAGAAATAATTAAATTAACAGATGTTATAAACCAAATGGACCTAACAGATAACTACAGAACCTTTGACACAAACACAAAAAGAATATACCCTCTCAGCACCTCACAGAATCTTTTCCAAAATTGACCATATATTCTGTCACAAAGTAAGCCTCAACAGATAGAAGGTTGAAATAACCCCTATTATCTTATCAGATAACCGTGGATTAAAGCTGGACTTAAACAATAACAGAAACAACAGAAAGCCTACAACTCATGGAAACTGAATAACTCTATATACTCAATGACCACTGGGTCAAAAAATAAATTACAAAAAAAAAAAAAAAAAGAGAGAGAGAGAGAGAGATCAAAGACGTTCTATAATTCAATGAAAATGATATTGTAGTGTACATAAGAAACCTCCAAAATTCTACCAGAGAACTCCTACAGCTGATAAACCCCGCAGCAAAGTGGCTGGATATAAAGTTAACTCAAAAAAATCAGTAGACCTCCTTTATACAAATGATAAACAGACTGAGAAAAAATTAGGGAAACAACACCCTTCACAATAGCCACTGATCCAATGATATTATGGACCAGTAGAATTAACATGGTGAAAATGGTCATCTTGACAAAAGCAATCTACAGATTTAATGCAATTCCCATCGAAATTCCAACACAATTTTTCACAGACCTTGAAAGAGCAATTTTCAACTTCATAGGGAAAAACAAAAATTCAGAATAGCTAAAAAAAATCCTAGACAATAAAAGCACTTCTGGAGGTATCATGACCTCTGATTTCAAGCTGTATTACTGAGCAATAGTAATAAAAATTGCATGACATTAGTATAGAAGCAGACAGGCAGGTTGATCAATGAGATCAAATTAAAGACCCACAAATAAACTCACACACCTATGGACACTTGATTTTTGACAAAGAAGCCAAAACAATACAATGGGGGAAAGCATCTTCAACAAATGGTACTGGTCTAACTGGATAGCAGCAGGTAGAAGAATAGATCCATATTTATCACCCTGCACAAAACTCAAGTCCAAGTGGATCAAAGACCTCAATATAAAACTTGATACACTAAATCTAATAGAAAAGAAAGTGGGAAATTGCCTTGAATGCATTGGTACAGGAGACAATTTCCTGAACAGAACACCAATGGCTAAGGATCTAAGATCAACAATTAATAAATAGGACCTCATGCAACTGAAAAGCTTTGGTAGGACACTGTCAATAGAACAAAAAGACAACCCACAAATTGGGAAAAGATCTTTACTAACTGTATATCTGGCAAAGGGCTAATATCAAAATATATAAAGAACTCAAGAAATTAGACACCAACAAACCAAATAACCCAATTAAAAATGGGCTACAGAGCTAAACAGAGAATTCTCAATCGTGGACTCTCTAATAGCTGAGAAGCACTTAAAGAAATGTTCACCACCCTTAATCATCTGAGAAATGTAAATCACAACAACTCTGAGATTCCACCTTATATCCATCAGAATGGCAAAGATCAAAACCTTAAAGGAGAGCACATGCTGGCAAGGATGTGTGGAGAAAGGAGAACACTCCTTCATTGCTGGTGGGTGTGCCAACTTGTACAACCACTCTGGAAATCAGTGTGGGATTTCTCAGAAAATTAGAAACAGATACCACTCCTAGGCATATACCCAAAAGATGCTCCACCATACCACAAGGACACATGCTCCACTGTGCTTACAGCAGCTTTATCTGTAATAGCCAGAAACTGGAAAACAATCCAGAGGTCCCTCAACCGAAGAATGGATACAGAAAATGTGGTTCAATTACACAGTGGGATACTACTCAGCTATTTAAAACAAGGACATCATGAATTTTGCAGGCAAATGGATGGGACTAGAAAATATCATCCTATGTGAGGTAACCAGACCCAAAAGGGAATGCATGGTATATACTCACTTATAAGTTTATATTAACCATAAAGTACAAGATATTCATGATACAATCCACAGCTTTGGAGAAGCTAAAGAAGAAGGAAGGCCCAAGCAAGGATGCTTGAATCTCATTTGAAGGAAGAATAAAATAGTCACAGGAGGCAGCTGAAGGGAGGGAACTGGGTGGGAGAGAAGATGTGGAGGGGAATGGGGGTATTCAGGATCAGGTGTGGAGAGAGACAAGTGAAAGAGCTAGAGGGCCAGGAGAATGAATGGAAATCTGCAGCTGGCAGGGGTGGAGGATGAAGGGCACCCTTGTGATGTGCCATATGTGATAGGGGAGGCTCCCAGGAGTTTATAGCTGAGGCTCATAGTTGTGGGGATGTAGAACCTGAAGAGGCCACCACCTGTAGCCAGATGGTACCCCCAGTGGAGGGATAAGGACACCAACCCACCCACAAAACTTTTGACCCAAATTTTGTCCTGTCTATAAGAAATGCAGGGGATGAAGCAATGATTGACAGAATGGCCAACCAATAACTGGCCCATCTTGAGACCCATCTCATGGACAAGCACCAGTCCCTGACACTATTAATGATACACTCTTACGCTTGCATACAGGAGCCTGGCCTGGCTTTAAGAGGCTCCACCCAGCAGTTGACTGAAACAAATGCAGAGACTCACAGCCAAACATTGGACAGAGCTTGGGGCCTTGTATGGAAGAGTTAGGGGAAGTACTGAGGGCCTTGAAGTAGGTAGGAACTCTACAGGAAGACCAACAGAGTCAACTAGCCTGGATCCTTGGGAGTTCTCAGAGATTGAACCATCAACCAAGGAGTATACAGGGGCTAGACCTAGACATGAGTGGCAGATGTAGAGCTGGGTCTTCATGTGGATGCCCAACAACTGGAGCAGGACTGCCCCTAAAGCTGTTGCCTGACTGTGGAATCCATTCCCCTAGCTGGGCTGTCTTGTCTGGCCTTAGTGGGAGAGAATGCACCTAGCCCTACAGAGATGTGATATGCTAGGGTAGAGGATACCCAGGGTGGATCTTCACCCTTTCAGAGAATAAAAGAAGGGTGAAGGGGAGGAAGAAATGTGATTGGGGACTGAGGAAGGAGTTCAGTGATTGGGATGTAAAGTGAATAAGTAAAGTAATGGGGAAAGGGAGAGATCAGTGAAGAGAAAGGGAAGAGGAAAAAAGGAGAAGGAGAAGAGGAAACAAGAGGAGGAGGAGGGGAGAAGAGGGGGAAGAAGGAGTAGAGGAGGAGGAGGAGGCAGTTTCATTGAGAGAGTTTTACAGAGAGAAGTTACAGAGAGAACAAGTTAGACACAGGTGAAGACAGAATGAACAAGAGAACGTGAAGAAGCTAGAAGAGTAGAACAGGTTGCTAGAATTAATATGAGGACAAGCTTAGCAATTCAGTCAGAGACTGAGAGAAAAGCCAGATTGAATCAGTCAGCTTAAAGAGGAGTGCAAGCCAGAACAGCTGAGTTGAACCAGCTGGCTACAATTCAGGAAGAACTAGGAAGGGGGAGCTTACTCAGAAGTAAGTCTCAGAGGCTGAGAACATTCTAGGCCTAGATAAGATTGTACAGGCTAGAAGATTCTAGGACTACGCCTAGGTTAGCAGAAGATGGTAGTAAACTTCTGAAACAGTTACCTCAGGCAAATAAAAGTTACATTTACAAGATCAGATGGGAGGAAAGATGGAAGCTGGGAGAAGTAGAGAGAGGGGAAACTGTAATCAGGATATATTATGTGAGAAAAAGTTCTATTTTCAATGAAAGGAAGAAGAATCAAGTTTTCTGGCTGAGACAATGGCTAAGTCAGTGGGGTGTTTCTGTGCAAGCCTGAGGATATGGCTTTTGTTTCCCAGCACTTACGTGAAGAGATGAGCACAACCACACATGCCTCTAAGTCCAATGCTCACTGGAAGATCTCTGGGTCTTCCTGGCCTGGCTGTCTTGTTGAATTGATGAGCTCCAGCTTTAATGAGGGACACTGTCTCAAAATATAAGGTGGCATGGAACTAAGATACCTGAGGTCAACCTCTGGCCTCCACACAAGACCTTGTGCACCCATACATACATACAAACTGTACACATATGCACACACACACACACACACACACACACACACACACACATCAGTTTTTCAAATGTACATAGAGAAATGGAGGCACTGCTGAACAATTTTAATGGAGAAAGTGGTACTTGGGCTTCTATTAAATGGAATTTGAAGAAAGCCCAAGTGCCTGAGTTCTTCCATATGCAGCTCAAAAATAATTCTTCAACATCTCTGGCAGGCAAGGTCCCACAAGCCTTCTTCCACAGTGCAGGTTGGCTTTACCTTGAGGAGTCACCATCATTGTAACTGAAGCTTGACCCTATACTTTTCCTTTTTCTGTTCTTTCTCCTGCCCTTATCTTCAGGACTATGTGTTTTAGATGTGACTTCTTGCCTCACCATCACTGGACGTAGCTATAATTTCTACGTTGCTTGAAGTCCTGGCCATATCTTAGATCTTTACAGCACACTGATTGTATCATACTCCAAGACCATCACACAAAGGACCCTCTGGAAAAATCCTCTCAATTGGCTTTGCTCCCAACATCTCCTTCTACCCCAGTGTGTGCTCATTTTTCTCTATCACATGAAGCATGTGAGGAAAAATATCCCAACTCCCTTCTCTTATTTTAAAGATATGTGGTCTATGTCCCCCTCCAAGGTTTTAAATCTGCTAGAAGCAAAGGGAAATATGTCTGCAGTTGTCTCCTGAAGCCCCAGGTGTTAAGAAATATAACTTGTCTTTTACACTTCTATAAGAACTCCTTTGAAATTATATTTTCGGGCATCAAGCCCATAAAGTGTGAGTTTTCCCAAATCCTCTCTTATGTACATCAAATTAAAGAATATTTTACTTCCTCTTTTTCTTCTTATCTCTCTGCCAGAAGAATGCCCTCGCCATTGGCATGACCCCAAAATCTTGATAATGTATATAGTGTGCCACCATTTCTTTTTCTAGTTGTCTCCTTAGCTGTACTTGTTTTCCAACAGAAGAAAGAAGAATGGAAGCATCTTTCCCTGCCACTTTGGAGAGAAGATCATCCATGGGCTAAAACTGTAGCTGCTGATGGGTGCCCTGACTAGTATAGAGTGAGAGCCAGAAGACAGGAATGGTGCAAGTTTTAATACTGGAGAAGTTCTTGGCATTGGGTCTGATAGATAACAAGGCTCTTGATTTTGACTAGTTTATCTTCAGTGCCCCATTATTTCATTTTATTTCCATCAAATGGGGTAAAATCATGGCTCTAGTTAAGGAGAAGTTATGGGCCTGGTATTGGGCTTGCCCGGATCTAGTAAACTGCTGAAATCCTTCTAGATAGAATAACTTTTCTCCACAATCATCCCTTTCCCCATAGAATCTGTTGCTGGCTACCCAAGGGCTCCTGTCTCATGAGTCTCTGAACTATAGAAAACCCCTTACTGATTTTCAGGAGTATCCTTGATTCCCTTCCTCCACCACACACTCTTTCCCTTCCCAATTCACAACTGCACCATCTGTTACCTGAACGCCACAGGCATTTATTTTATAAAGAACAGAAGTTTATTTGGCACATAATTCTAGAGGCTGGGGAGTCCAAGAACATGGTAACACATCTGTTCAGCATGTGTGACAGTTTTGTGCTGAGACAATATAGGATACCAAGACAACATGCTTCTTTCAAAGCCATTTCTGTAATTGTGAGTGCTCCATTCCCATGACCTTGTCTATCTCTAATTAACACCCAAAGACCCATGATTTTGGAAATTATGTTCTACCATGTGTTTTCTTTTAAGCTTCCAGACCTTAGCACCTCTGGCTAACCAATGGAAGTTTCCTCAACAACTGTCTCATCTATGTTAACTTTATACTTGTGTTTGTGTCCTCCCCTTTTTTCTTTTAGTTTCAAAAGAGAATATTTCCATTGGCATTATATAACAAGGTTGACCCAGTTGTTTTTCTTTGTTCATCCCTTGTCCATTTTCCTATTTAGCTACAACACTTTTTAAACAAGAGACCTTTAATTCTCTGTCATAGGGAGGATATTTTAGAGAGATCCAGGCTAATTACCTATGGCCTTTTCTTCTAAAATAGAAACCTACTGAGAAACAAACACAAGGGTCAGACATTGTTGCGACCTCATAGGAAGGAGAGACATACGTGCTGTCATTGAGGTCAACTCAAGAGACAGCTGTGGAACTGAGAGCTAGGTTAATTCCTCAGGGGATGGAGGCAGGAAACATGCATGAGGTACAGCAAACTTCAGGAATTTGTATTTCCTCAGACAAGAGGGCAAGGTAGTCGTCGAGTATGTGCTACTGGTAAGAAGAAAGGGCATAGCAGTGAGGAATGCTATGCATTCAGAAAACCACAGGGTTGAAACAGCTCACACTCTTGAAAAAAGTGCAGATTCAATAGAGTATGAAGGAGGTAGAAAATGAGGCTGGCAGCTCAAAACAAAAACAAAAACAAAAACAAAAACAAAAAAAAACAAAAACAAAAACAAAAACACAAGACAACATGAATGAAGCCACACAATAAGAGTAATAATAAAATTGATGACACAGGAATTGTTGGCTTAGAAATCATAAAACACAGGGCTGAGGGGATGGCTTGGTAGGTTACTTGGGGTCATGGTATTTTATCACAGTGATAGAAAAGTAATTAATGCAGATCCTCAGAACAAAGGTAACGAGTGGCCTGAATCCATTGGCATCTGCAATTCTGGTACTGGGGATATGGAGACATGAGGATCCTTGATGTTCACTGAACAGCCAGCCTAGCTGAATCAGTAAGTTTTAAGTTAAATGAGATACAGTGTGCCCAAAAAATGGTGAAGAATAATTGAAGAAGATACCCAGGGTTGACCTCTGACCTCCACATGCATGTATACACCTATACATGTGTATATGTGCCACATATAAGTTTCAAGCCAATCAGGGCTATACAGAGTGTCTGTTTTTCAAAATTACAATACCAAAAAATAGTGTGAATATTAATATATAATTCCAAGTGTTGTTTTTTTGAAAGAAAGAATAGTGTCTATGCCTTTTGGCCAAGATCAAGTATATCGTTTGTTCTTATCAGCTTAATATCTGATGTGATTTTTATCCAGAGAAATAGCAACAAGGAAAGATGAAATGGAAGAGAGATAGAATGGTAAAAACTAATGAAGGGAAGAGAGATGAAGCTCTTACAAGGGAAAACTAAAAATACATAAAAAAGAAATTTATTAAGGGTACATTTTGCAGAATGCTCAATACTTTCCAGGTTTGGAAGATGTGTTGGAGATAAATAGTTGTATAAAGCATAGCCTCTACCCACAAGGAATAGAAGTTCTAATGAAGCATTTTTATTTTGTGTATATAATTGCAAGATAAAATACAACTCAAATTGAGAATGGTATAACAGCAAAGAGTCGAACGAGGGGTAATAGTAAGGTCGGGAAACAAGCTGTGGCTGGGTACAGAATTGTCATTTTTTTTTTTATTATATGACACCCAGTTCAAAACCTGGAACATAAATTTTTCAGACAGGATGTTTAGAAAAGCAGCTGGATAGAAAAGTCAACTTCTATAAAGACCTCAAGCCAGGAAGGAGGATACTGATGCTCATGTAAATAGGTCAGCAGGGCTGGAGTAAACAAAGGAGTGACCAATAGTCCTCATTTGGCCAGGACATGGAAGATGGGTCCTGGAATTCTGGATTTACATTTTAAAATTCAAACAATCTTGGGTAAACCTTGCTGGTTTGGTCACTGTGTTGGTGAAACTTCTCGTCACAGTGACCAGCACCTGAGAAAACAAGTTCCAGAAAAAGAGCATTATTCCAGAGCATTACTTCAAATGTTTTAGCCTTTTGCTAAACATAGCCTTTGCTCCCTTGGCTCCATAGATTCTGGGCCAGTGGTAAGATAGAACACAGCTGTGGGAAGCAGGATATCTGCAGTGTTTCCCTCCTTATGGAGACTGGGAAGCAAAGAGGGAGACAAGCAGAAAAGGGTCAGGACAACTGCGAATCCCTCCAGCCAGACCCCGTTGTCCATAGTTTCGCTACCTCCCAAGTCTATTTAGATTTTGAACTCACTTATGGATTGACCCATTGGTGACCACAGCGCCCTCTCATCCATTCACTTCTTCAAAGGTCCACCTGTAAACATTGCTTGTATTTGGGGACAAAGTCTTCAGTATATGAGCTTCTTTGGTGGGAAGCTCATGTCCAATTTTAGAAATAATCCTATTGACAGACCTCAGAAAAACATGGTGGAACCCTCCGTAGGGCGAGGATGGTAAAGATGGAGGAAATGGATGTGTCCAAGAAATATTTAAAGGAGGCTAAGCATGACGGTGTTGTGGTATTTGCCTGACATTCTAGCACTCAGGAGACCAAGAGAAGAGGATCGGAATGTCAAGGCTAGCTTGGGCCACAAGAGATCAGGTTAGTTTTTAAAAATCAAAACATAAAAATAAATATCACATTGATAGACATTAATGACTAAATGCTAGGTAGAGTAAACAGTGAGGCCTCAGGAATAACCAAGAATGTTCTCAGATTTCCCTGACTTTGAAAACTGGAGGTGGGGCATTAAAAAATAAATATCTAAATGGTGCAGAATTTGTTCTTTTGGCATCAACTGTCAAGTAAAGCTTCAGAGCTGAGAACTATTTGTCATATGGGAATATGTCTTGTTGCTCTCTCCCCTTCATCTTTGGAATGCAAATGGAAGCTGAGTTTAAGTGGTCACTCAAACAGAGTCCAGAAAATATTTGGACATCAGATTCAAACCTTTAAAAGGGATACTTGTCTGTTGAATAAAGAATTAGGACTCCACATAATGAGAAAAAAAGAAAAAAGAAAAACAGTGAGCCTATGTTACTGGTTACATCCCTCCTGAATTCAAAAGACATGTCAAGAAATGTGTTGTTCTTGCCCCCCAACTCTCAGATTACAATATTTAACTCAGAGGAAAACGTAACTGAATTATGAAGTCCTTTCAAAACCAGACATCTGACACATCTGTTATAGAAGCCTTATAAAAAGCACACTGGCTGCCTGTAAATTTTATAATTATGTTAATTCAAACTCAAAGACACTCCCATGAATTTTTAAGGAATGTTTCCAACTCATATCACTGAGCTGGTTCTGGCTGCCGTTGAGATGTGGGGAATATTTGCTGTGTGCACTAAATTCTTTTCTTTAACTGCCCATGTCATGAGAGCTGAGGACTAGAATGAAGATGAGCACTGGAAAGAGAAGATAAAAGCTTATTAAACAATGTATCCTTAATCCAGAAAGACCTTAGCCAGGCATCTAGACAGTTGAGAGCTTGCTTTCTCACACGCCTAACCTGAGTGGGTAGCTTCTGCATGGACCACTGAAATATATCAACCTAAAGCTGGTTTTCCAGATCTATCCATCTATCCATTCAACAAATCCTTATTAAGTAATACTGTGAGCAAGGTATTTTTCATAGAAATTTGGGATATGTCAGTTAACAAAACAGACACGGGTCCCTCTCATTGATTTTATATCCTAAAGGGGGGTGGCAAATCATACTCAAATGAACAGTAAACACAAATATACACATATACAGCACCAGTGAAAGCAGTAACAACAAAAGAATAGGAAGGGCAAGCACAGCAGCCTGTGCTCTGGGGAAAGGTGTGGTGTGCAGTGTAAGCAAGATGACTAGAGAGCTTTAAGGAGATGATCAGGGAGTGGCAAGAACACACACATGGGATCTCTAGGGGGGAAGGCTGACTGGATACACTTGATATTCCCCTCCAAATAGTCCAGGTTAGTCTAAAACAGGATCTTTAGCGAGGCACACTAAGTTCAAAAACTGAGTGCTTTGCTTGACAATCATGAATAAACCCTCTGTGATAATCCATCTGCTCTTTAATAGTCCACATAAAATATGCACACTGTACTCACCCCCTTATGACAGCAGAACGCTCTCCAGGGCTCTTCTGAAAGCACTGCACATAAGACATTGTTGAATTGTAGGCTACTACCTGTATCTTATGTAATGGTCACTGTTGGCATTAGAGATTGCCATGTGATAGCTGTTCATCACTGGACAAGTGAGGTCTGGGAATCTCAGTATTCTTATCTGTAAAGTAGATGAAGGTAACAATAATTGAGTAGGCTTCTCATTATTATCTTCTGAGAAGTCATACTAGAACACTTAACCTTGTGCATGGCATAGAGTAAGCACTTACTTCAAGTTATCCTTGAATGGTGCCCCTATCACTGCCATCTGTTTGTCCTTAATTCTAGTTTACCAATACTATACATAGACCCTAGCACATATAAGTAGAGCTCTAGGTAATGGAAGGCCGTTTGTCCAAAAACATTCAGGGAGAAGTACCCAAAGCCTGATTGGAAACTTCCTTGATTAGCTAGGAATTAACCACCCATCCATTTACCAGGATAAGAAGTTAAAGCCCTTCCCCCATCCCCACAGTCCATCCCCCACCACAAGCACATACACACATGCATATATCATGTATGTGCACACCAATATCTGATACTACACTGAACAAGTCTGACACTTATACAAATTATTTTCTGGCCCCCTCTCTCAAAATACTTTCTTACTTTAAATTATGACATTGTAGTGGCAACTACTGTCAATCTGATGGTATTGGGAAGCAGCCAGATTAGTGTGAAGCACACTTCTTGATGTGTCTGAAGACATTTTCAGAGATGATTAGAGGATGAGGACTTTGACCTGCTGAATGGATTAATCCACTGACAGATTCAAAATAAGCACAGACAGGGTCAGTGAGATGGCTCAGGAGGTAAAGGTGCTCACTGTCAAGGCTGACAACCTGAGTTAATTTCTAGAACCCCACAGGATAGGAGACAAGCGACTTCCACACTTTGTCCTCTGACCTCCACATTCATATTATGGAACATGTGCAAGGAAATGCACATGCATACACACACACACACACA
>JADRCD010225735.1:0-28410 GCA_019843815.1 Montemys delectorum | reverse complement strand
CTGTCTTACAGTAGTTAAAGAATCTCTTGTGCCACATTCTCCAGCCACAATGATACATTCCTCCTAACATTTGGGGCTAAGTGACTCTGGAGTCTACCCACTTAAACCAGAGCCTAAACATCCCTCCCCCTCAGTTGTTTGTTAGGTGTCTAATGCCAGATATTCAATCACAGTGGTGCAAAAGTGACTAGCAGATACAGCAGTAATGAAACTAACTCTGTTGTGTGTGGCTGTAGGGGAGGAGTAGGGTGTGAGTCTTCAGAGTCTACGTCTAGAATGTCTTCATGAAGAGAATCATGTGCTCTACAACACTTTGCCGTGTGGATAAAAAAGCAGGCATTGGTTTCAAAAGAGGATCCCAAAATCTCCTTGCTCACAATGTTGTGTGAACCACAACACCCATGATGCTGAGTTTGCTAGTGTGCAACTGTACCTGGTAGTTAATGCCCAAAATCTGTAGCTACCCAGGCTCGTTGACATCCTCTCAAAACCTTTGTGCTTAGAACCTGTAAGCCTCTTCAAGCCACCTAAAGTTGAAGAAATGAAGGGGAAGCTACACTTTAGGGCAAGGGAGACTTTTCCTCTTCTTTTTTATTAATTTACTTATGTATTCACTTTACATCCCATCACAGCTGCCCTCCTCTCCTCTCTCTCTCTCTCTCTTTTGTCCCACCTTCAAAACCTCTACCCCCATTATGTCCTCCCCTTCTCAGAAAAGAGAAAGTCTCCTATGGATACCAACCAGCTCTAGCACATCGGTTGACAGCAGAACTAAGTGACTTCTCTCCAGCTAGAGGATCCAAAGGCAAGCAACAGAGTCCAAGTCAGAGACAGCCCCCGCTCCAGTTGTTGGGGGAACCCACATGAAGACCAAGCTCTATATCTGCCATTAATGTGTAGGGGGCCTAGGTTCAGCCTCTACATACTCCTTGTTCATCCAGTCTCTGTGAGCCCCCATTAGCACAGGTTAGTTGACTCTGTAGGTCTTCTTGTGGTGTCCTTGACCTCTCAGGCTCCCTCAATCCTATCCCCCACTCTTCCACAAGACTTTTCAAGCTCTGCCTTGTGTTTGGCTGTGGGTCTCTGTGTTTGTTTCCATCATCTGCTGGATGAAGCCTCTCAGAGACAGTTATGCTAGGTACATGACTACAAGCATAGGAGACTATCATTAATGGGGTCAAGAGTTGGTGGTTCTTTCCCAAGGGGTGAGTCTCAAGTTGGGCCAGTCATTGGTTGGCCATTCCCTCAATTTCTATCATCTTTATCCCTGAGCATCTTGTAGGTAGGACAAATTTTGAGTCAAAGATTTTTGAGATGGGTTAGTGTCCTCCTACCCCCACTAGAAGTCCCACAGGAGGTGGCCACTTCAAACTTCATATCCTCAGCTGCTAGGAGCCTCAGCTTGGGTCACCTCTAAAGACTCTCAGGAGCCTCCCCTGTCCTAGGTCTCCAGCTCGTCCCACAGATGCTCTCCTCCCCCTCCTCATCAATTTCAACTCTCTCTCTCCCAACTCTCTCCTACCCACCCCCTTGGGGGGAATCATCAGAATTCTTTCTAGGAGGTACTCTGTATACAAGTGTTAAGTAAAAAGGCTAGCTCATTTTATTTAACCCAAGGTTGGTAAACTATAGTCTGTGGAGTGATCCCAGATCATTGACTCTTTTGTAAACACATTGTATAAATAAACTTTAAGGATTGACTCCTCTGTCTACAAAGGTCCTGGCTTATTAAGTAAGTGTCCACAGGTACTGAAAGATCTGGTCTATTGTCCACTGCCCTGGTTTAGAAGTTCATGACCTAGAAAAATCATTTGCAAACAGCCTTCAGGTTGATTCTGTTTTTTTTTTTTTTCTTCTTCTGTTTTGTTTTTACAAAAAATGTTTTACTGAGATTCAGCTTTGCTCCTCTACATGTTTGTGGGCACAGTTTAGCTACAATGATTGAGCTGTCAAGTTATGGTCAGAAAACCTAAAAGAAATAATAATAATAATTAATAATAATTAATAATAATAATAATATTTCCACCTGTCCCTTTACAGAAATATTACTGGCCACTACTCTGAAGGAATAGACTTTGCAAAGCATCTATATTCAAGAAAATTGGGGTGGCAAGTGGAGCAGAAATGGCTCTGAGGTTAAGAACACTTGATGCTCTCACAGAAGCCCTGCCTTCTGATATCAGTACCCACCGTGGCCACAACTACCTGCAGCTCTGGCTCTAGGAAATCTCACAGTGTGCCCTCTGTACGTTGCTGAGTGCCTGTAGTATGCATAAATGCATACAAGCACACAGACATGCACATAAATGAAAATTGAAATATTTATTAAAAGGAAGTTGGGGGGATTAAGCCTCTCCCAAACACTGTGTCAGTAGCTGCACTCACCCTGAAGAGGACTCTGTGACAGGTGTTCGTCCCAGGAGCAGCAGTCAAGTTATAGTAGACACAAGCTGGTTTGTTTTTATTTGAACTGCACTGAGGGTAGAGCCTAGGGTAGGAACCACTGTAGAGGAAGATATAGTCACCCCTCTTTGTGGTTTTGTTTTTGTTGTTTTGTTTTACTTTGAGACACACTCTCACTAAATGTCCAAACATGTCTTACACTTGCAATCCTGTCTCAGCTTCTAGAGTACCAGACAGACATTCTATCACACCAAAATGCTTGTGCTGACATGAAATGGAGTGGCCTTATCAATTTTGTTGAAACAAGGCCTCCCAGGTTGCTTTCAAACTCATAATCCCCTGCTTCGGCACTTCTGTTGCTAGGATGACAACCGAGGGTGACCCTGACTAGCCTGGCATTATGATTTTCTTAACATTTAGCTTTTAACTTTTCAAATTTTATTTTAGAGTTGTGTGAGAACTGGGAGAATGCAGGATGTAGGACAGGATAATCTGTAAATGTTTGCCTTAACATTTGAATAAAATAATGTAAGTGGTTTTGAGCTCCAGCGTTTGGTGAGAGAGTCAACGTGACCTGCAGTTGAAAAGGCCCAGCATCTCTCCCCTCCCCTCAGACCTCTCAGAAACCCTCCCTCTGCTTCATAGGTATCCTATAACCAGGGCCAGCAAGCTTTCAGGCAGCACTCACAAAACATTTTCGAAAGCCTAGACAGACTAGATTTAATATATGGGTCAAGGCTGACCAATCCCTTCCCTTTACTCTCAGTGATTGTATCATTTAAAATAGTAAATTGTATTGTATTCTTGTTTAAGAACACATTCCTGGCCTTGCAGGAATATGTTTCTTTCTTTCTTTTTTCCTTGTGTATGTATATGTGGTGTGCATGGTGTGCATATATATGTTTGCATGTGTGTGAGCACATGTGTGTATGTGTGTGTGTGTGTGTGGCTAATGTGGAGACTGGGGGTTGGGTGTCTTCATCTGTCTCCACCTTTTGTACTGAGACAGTGCCGGTCAGCTGAGCCTAAACATTACTGATTTGACAAGTCTAGTTGGGCATTTTGCTCCTGAGACCCTCTGCCTCCACCTCCTATTGCAATGGAGACAACATAGCATTTTTGTGGGTGCTGGGGATCCAGCACTGATCTGATGCCTCCATGTCAAGTATGTTACCATTGAACTATTCCCTCATCTCAGGTCTTGTGGATCCTATAGAGTTAAAACCTGTTCACCGAGGCAAAGATTCTTTAGTCCTTCAGAATACATTCCACCATTTTCCCACAATCCTCCAGGACATTTATGCTTTAAACACGGGAGGTTGGGTGTTGTTCTGTTATTCCGTTATTTTTGTTATGTGGCCATCCTAGCCCCCTTGTCTTTCAAGAATGCTCTAAGCCCCTTCCCCTTTCCCCTGGCATAGCCCTGTGTTCTCGGGAGGCCTCTCTCTGTACAGTATGCTGCCTCGCCCAAGCCAAGCTAGCTGCATACTTCTCCACTCTCAGGGCTCAATATCTCTATTACAGACAGCACTTAACACGCGGAATTCTAATTCTTTATCTATGTGTTTGACTGCTCTGACCACCTGAGCTTTTTGAGAGCAGGAATTATGGCGATTCATGTCTATCTCTCTAACATATACTACAATATCCTGACACCAACAAGATGTTCAACAAAGATTTGCGTAGTGAATACTCGAGCAATTATTAGTAATAGAAGTAAGAGTTCCCATGTATTGGAGAGAGAATGCAGTTTTTGCTGCAGCCACCAATATGACAGCTTTGTCTACATGATCTGAGTTCATACATGAGTTCCAAGCATTTCTCATCCCATTCAGTTCTTTGCATGTGGTTACTAATCTCTAATCTCACCACCGAGGTACCATATGATCTATAGTAAAGAGTCAGGTACCAGAGAGGCTGGTGGAAAGATTATCTGGGACCCTTAAATCACATTGACTCTGCCTTGCAATGAAGCCCATCCCATCGACTTAGGATTTAGTGTCTTTGTGCTCCATGTGAAGGAAAAGCTGACCAAATTCTTATTAAAGAAAAGATAAAAATAAAATGGTGGCATTTCAGTGGATTCTGCTTCATCGTCATCACTGAGTGCATTTAGGGGTATGCCCTGTTTTAGTGGAGTTGGCTATAACATAAATGAACCCCAGCTGAGTGGAAGAGGGCCCCAGAGACCTGACTGTGCATTCTCCTCCAGGCTGGATGGGAAGAGAGTCCCTTTGTTTGGCTGCGGATGCTTTCCAAATTTAGAGAGTCCTAATGACTCTTCAACTGCATTCTGTCCTGAGGATAATTAGTGATGCTGTTACTCAGCTATTCAACACCAATCAATCAGTGCAGAAACACAGCAATTGCAACACATCCAGAATGCGAACCCAGTCCTGGGAGGAAAAAAGTATCACAGTTAAGGTTCTGTAACAGACGTCCATCCGTCATTCTGGGGAGTGTACTTAGAGAGCACTTGTTAGAGCCTGAGCTGCTACAAGTCTCTGGTGTCTTGTTTTTAGGAGTTGGGACTATGTAGTAGGAAGGTCTTCATACTGAAGCACCACAAAGAAGGAAAGCAGGCCAGACATGGAATGTCTCTGTAAGCATGGGCGTGCACACCTTTCCCAGCAAGATATTCCAGAGCCACTCCGCAGAACTGCTCTCTGCAGCCTTTTTGCTCATGATTGCAAGAATGTTGCCACTCTTGAACTCACTGTGGAGCAAGCCCAAAGACAGTTTTGCCTTTTGCACTAGCTAGACAGAAAGGTAGGACTCCAAGTTCCATGGGGAGTGAAATGGCAGTTCTTTGGATGTGCTACTGAGCAAGATCTAGCACACGTGCCATGAGGATGAGGAGCTGATATCAGAGCATGGAAGCAGAGTGCTGGGTACTGGAGACTGAGGAACTGCACAGCACAGCACAGGCCACACTTCAAAAAGCAGGTTCTCTGGGTGCCCTGGATGGCCTCTGGTGTTAGGCTCACAGAGACAACAACAGCAACAACAACAACAACAACAACAACAACAACAACAAAACCAACCAACCAACCAAACAAACAAACTTTAATTCTGTAAACTTTTAAACAAAGTCTCCAAGATTTGGTGCACATGAGGATTTGAAGCTTTCAGAACCATTTCTTCTATATATCTATATCTGTAGCCTGATGATAATAGATGATATAGATAAATAAATAGATAGGTAGATAGAGATAGCTTATAGAGATTTATGCATTGTGTGTTATCTAGAGTGAGAAGTAGAGACACAGACAGACAGACAGACAGACACACACACACACACACACACACACACACACACACACAGATGCACAAACAATAGCTGAGGCATTCATGTAAATGCATTAAGGAGGACCAGTAACTCTCACTGGAGAACTGAAGCTTTCTTGAAGACTTCCCTTGAACATGAATAGTGCATCTGAGTAGGTACATGTGCTAGGTTCAACCAAAAGCATCAGCTTAATTATTACAATTGGGAGGTAGACCAGTCTTCATTCATTTGGAAGGAAGGTGAAACTCAAACCATGCAAATAACACATCCAAGATCAGGCAGAAGAAAGAGGAGATCAAGTGCAGGGCTGTCAGAACCTTATTGAAGGGGTTTCTGTTGTCCCTCAGTTGGCTTTTGTGAAGAAAGTCCTTTTGCCTTCTTTCCTCCATCCCTCCCTTCCTTCTCCCTCCATCCTCTCTCCCTGCCTGCCTGCCTGCCTGCCTCCCTCCCTCCCTGCCTGCCTGCCTCAATTCTCCCTCAAGCAAAGGTGAAGGAGGTCATAGAGAGAATGGAAGGAGAGAAGGTAAAGAAAGTGAGAGCAAGACAACTGTTTTTCTTTTTTTTTTTCAGACAAACAACTCTTTCTTTTTATTAGATGTTTTCTTTATTTACAATATCTCCTTTCCCAGGTTCCCCTCTTAAAAAGGAAAAATAAAATTAAGAAAAAAACCCCCAAAACTAAAACTAAAACAACCCCTTGTTCCCTCCCTCCCTGCTCACCACCCCACCCTCTTCTACTTCCTGGCCCTGGTATTCCCCTACATTGGGGCACAGAACCTTCACAGGGCCAAGGTCCTCTCCTCCCATTGATGACCAACTTGGCAATCCTCTGCTATACACATGCTGCTAGAGCCATCAGTCCCACCATGTGTACTCTTTGGTTGGAGTTTTAGTCCATGAGAGCTCTGAAGGTACTAGTTAGTTCATATTGTTGTTTGTGCTAAGGGGCTGCAAACCCTTCAGCTCCTTGGGTCCTTTCTCTAGGTCCTTCATTGGAGACCCAACAAACAGAATTCTTTTTTTTTTTTTCATTCAAGTGTGGATTTATATTTTCTTTTTTTTCATGATATTTTATTAGATATTTTCTTTATTTACATGTAAATTTCTCCTTTCCTAGTTTCCCCGCCAAAAAACAAACAAACAAACACAACAAGAACAAACCCCTGTCGCCTCCCCCCTCCCCATGCCTGCCACCCCACCCTCTCCCACTTATTGGCCCTGGCATTCTCCTACACTGGGGCACAAAACCTTCACAAGGCCGAGGTCCTTTCCTCCTATTGATAATTGAATTTGCAATCCTCTACTATACACATGCTGCCAGAACATTCAGTCCCACCATGTTTAGTCCTTGATTGGTGGTTGGGTCCGTGGGAGCTCAGTTTGGCAGTTCCTCCGGAAATTGGACATAGTTCTACCAGAGGACCCAGCTATACCACTCCTGGGCATATACCCACAAGATGCTCCAACATGTAATAAGGACACATGCTCCACCATGTTCATAGCAGCCTTATTTATAATAGCCAGAAACTGGAAACAACCCAGATGTCCCTCAACAGAGGAATGGATACAGAAACTGTGGTACATCTACACAATGCAGTACTACTCAGCTATTAAAAACAATGAATTTATGAAATTCTTAGGGAAATAGATGGATCTGGAGAGTATCATCCTGAGTGAAGTAACACAATCACAAAAGAACACACATGGTATGCATTCTCTAATAAGTGGTTATTAGTCCAGAAGTTTGGAATACAGGAAGAACAACCCACAAACCACAAGAAACTTAGGAAGAAGGAAGACCAAAAGGTGGACATTTCATTCCTTCTTAAAAGGGGGAACCAAATACCCATGGAAGGAGTGGCAGAGATTAACTATGGAGCAGAGACTGAAGGAAGGACAAGCCAGCCTAAATATAGCTATCTCCTGAGAAGCTCTGACAATACCTGACTAATACAGATGTAGAGGCTCACAGCCATTCATTGAACTGAGTACACGGTCCCCATTGAAGGAGTTAGAAAAAGGATCTATGGAGCTGAAGGGTTTGCAGCCCCTTAGGACAAAGACAACTGTTTTTCATAAAATATCTTGTGAATGTAAAAGTCAATTTGGGGACAATTAGAAGGGGAAGATGGGATCTCACAGGGTTCATTTCTGTGAAACTGTTTTGATTTTTTAAGAGGAAAGATCTGGGTTAGAGAGGAGGCTCAGTGGTTATAAGCACTGGCTGCTCTTCCAGAGGACCTAGTTCGATTCCCAGCACCCACTTGGAGGCTCACAACTGTCTGTAATCCAGTTCTAGGGTATCTGGGTCCTCAGGTAGTACTTATGTCCATTTTCCTGAGGAACTGCCAAACTGATTTCCAGAGTGGTTGTACCAGCTTGCAATCCTACCAGCAATGAAGGAGTGTTCCTCTTTCTCCACAACCTTGCCAGCATCTACTGTCACCTGAGTTTTTGATCTTAGCCATTCTGACTGGTGTGAGGCGGAATCTCAGGGTTGTTTTGATTTGCATTTCTCTGATGACTAATCTGAAACCATCTTATGGCCTCTGCAGGTGCTGCATGAACATTGTGTACAGACATAATTATAGAAAAAAAGCAGCCTTACACTTAAATACGAACAAAGACATCTTTAAAAAGACAAAAGAACTTATCCACTTAAATTTAAACAATAGTTTTATGCCAACCACTCTTTTCTGCCTACAAAACGTTGCCTTCTCCAAATCAGCATCTGTATTGAAGCACACACTGAGCCATTTTTCTCAGCTCGATTAAAACAATACACTAAGACTCTTCTATTACCTGCATCAGAAAACTCACTCCTTTTAATTGCTGTTTAGTATTCCACTGTATCAAGGTGTTATCACTTCCCCATTCATGACAAGCATTTGTATTGCTTCAGTTTCACTGGTGATTGTAGCAAGCAGCAGACATCTCATGATGACAATTCCTGGTTGTCAGCTTGACTATCTCTGGAATGACTACAATCCAGAAATGGAGAGCACACCTGTGATCCAAATCTTGAGGCTGGAAGAAACAAGGGTTTTGATCCAGATCTTGAGGCATAGTGGCCATGAAAACCTTAGGCCCAGGCAAGGTGGTACAAGCCTTTAATCCCAGGAGACAGGGCCATGCAGATCTCTGAGTTCAAAGTAAGTTTACAGAGCAAGTTCCAGGACAGCTAAGCTTAGTTAGTGAAGGAGTTGAGAAAAAGAAAGCTGGAGATGATTTAATAGAAAGGGAGGTGGCATGTTCAAGTCCCAGCAAGCCTCAAAACTTGGCAGTTTCAGTCATGTGGCTTTGGCTTTAGAATCAAGTTACTTCAGACAACTGATGCTGGTTATTAACTGGAGCTAAGAAATTATTGATGATTAAGAGACCAGCATCTTATAAAGTCCTCTTCTTCAAATTTGATACAAGAGCTACAAATGTCAAGCAAAGCATTCAGTCTCACTCTTTGTTGTTCTCTTTCCTACAGGCCACCTCCCAAGTTAATTGTCTATGTCTCCCTTAGGTATATAAATACTTTTGAAATATATAAGCTATTCTGAAAACCATAGTATAGTGTAAAAACATGAAATAAACAATACTACTAATAGGCTGAGATAGAAGGAACAAGATTTCAAGACCCTTATGTTGTACACAGCAAGACACTGTCACAAACAAGCTGAAAGTGTATATAGATTGTATAATATTGGACCTATTTCTCCAATTACCAAATTAGAGAGACCATTGGATGACAATGAATAGATTTCAAACTCCTCATATTTTTGGATTTCAATCAATTAGGATATGTTGGTAATATTAATTTTCATATTAAGATATTAAGAAAAGGTAATTGTTACTTCCTGTTGTTTTTGTTCTAACAGATGGAATTAGATTTGTGTGGATTTATTGAAAGATTACTTTCTTTCTTCTTCTAGGGTATAGTTTTGCTCCTTATGAATTTGTGGAAAGATATTGTGTAAATATTGTTTTGTCATGGAATATCTTGTTTTCTTCTCCTATGGTACTTGAGAGTTTTTCTGGATATAGTAGCCTGGGCTGGCATTTGTGTGCTTTTCATAACTATCACAGCCAATGAACCCAATTCTTACCCACACCTAATGTCTGTGCCACCCTCCAAGCAGAACCATTGTTCATTGAAACAGTTGGTGAATGACTTTATGGATAAACCATCTTAATACACACACACCATTTCTTAAATGAATGTAATCTGTTCTCTGTGGGCTGAGAATAAAGTCACTCACTCAAGTCAAATAGTTTTGACCATAGCAGGAAGTCTGTATCCAAAAATCGTGCCTACAATTCATTCCTCAGCACAGCAGAACTGTCAACTCTCAGCTTAGTTACGATAGAGGTAAAATCCTTTGGTGATATGAGGGTCATTGAAATACAGCCTTATTACAATGAACTCCAATGTCTAAAAATTGTTCTTATTTTGGGCTTGTACCACAGTAAGAGCCAAGATTTTAAACTCTACTAAATACAAAACAAACAAACAAACAAAAAAAGACTTTATATATTTATGTTCATTTAAGAAAATACTAGTAGTGATATATTATTTTGAAATATACAGTTAATATGTTTGGAATTATTTAAAATTTATATTGAGAAAAACGTATGTATTTTCAGTATTGCTGTAGACAAGCATCTACATAAGACTATTAAATTGATTGTTGTTTTATATCAAACAACTTTTATAATACCCATTTTTATTGTTATAATATTTTATAAATTTTAAGGAATATGACAAAAAATATATTGTAGGTATTGAAGGGGGTCTCTGGGAGGAGTGGGGGTACAAAAGGGAAACAAGAATGTGATTTAATTCTATTTACTTAAAATATGTTTTTAAATCTTAACAAATTCAGATAAATTGAAATCATGTAACTTTTCTCATCATAATGCAATAAAATTAAAAAAGAAAAAAAGAAAAAAAGAGAGAGACTAGCATCACTGAGGTAAAATCTGAGAAGTATATTCTGAGAGCACAAAGTAGTTGTGTTCCAGAAATAGCCAAGGTGGTACCTCATGCTGCAGCTGGACTTGGCAATGTATAAGAACCACCCAGGTGGCACTTGTGTTGACAGCATAGAGGAGAGCAGCTGAGGTTTGACACTATGAGAGGCCATGAAAGGCCATTGGTGAAGGTGCAGCCTCAATTGCAGTTGAATGCTCAGGGCTGAAGGGTTATGCAAAGAAGTTGAGGCTTGGCACTATGAAGGGAGGCTATCAGAGGCTATTGGTGAAGCCTAAGTTGCAGTGGAAGACCCAAGAATATTGGAGATGCCAGTACCATGGCATGATCACCAAGAACAGCAGCAATAATGGAGAGGAGTCAACCTGATCCAGAGTGCTATGAAGGGCAGAGCGGAGAAGTGACCCAAGTCTTTTGGAGAAGCCCAGAAGATCATATGAAGGCCTCTGACAATGGAATAAAAAGCTGTAAAGTTGATGTTGCCTTGGATAACCCAAGATGTCAGAGATGCCAGAGCCATGGGATACCTGCTGAAGAAAGCTGCTAACAGGGAGTGGAACCAGCCCAGGAGAAAGAAACTTGTTGCAGTCAACAAAGATGAAAAAAGTCAGAGATATGAAGAACACTTGTGTATAATACATGGAGATGCAGAGTTCGGAGTGTTCCCAGCTGGATTTTGATCTTGCTGTGATCCAGAATTTCCTCACTGTGACATTTTTGAATATATCACATATATCATGTGATGTTGGAGGTATATCATCTGCTTTTTTATTTTGATTTTATAGGGGATTACAATTAAGTGATTAGATGAATCTCAGAAGACACGTTGAATGACTTTTAACACTGTTTAGATTGTAATAGACTATGGAAGCTTTGAAGTTAGACTAAATGTATTTTGTATTATGCTATGGCTAAGTATGGCCCCCATAGATTCACGTCTTTGAACAAGCCTATGGGAGCCAGGGAGTGGAATGTGATGGCTTCAATATGCTTAGTCCATGGAAAGCAACACTATTAGGAGGGGTGATCTTGTTAGAGTATTTGTGGCCTTATTGAAGGAAGAGAGTCACTGTGGGGATGAGCTTTGAGGTCCTATGCTTAATCTCAATCTAGTGCAAAAGAATTAGTTTTCTCCTGGTCCCTTTCAGATCAAGATGTGGAACTCTCAGCTCCTTCTCCAGCACTATGTCTGCGTGGATGCTGCCATGATTCCAACTGTGATGATAATGGACTGAATCTCTGAAACTGTAAGCCAGTCCCAATTAAATGTTATCCTTTTCAAGAGTTGCCTTGGTCATGGTCTCTCTTTATAGTAATAGAAAGCCTAAGACACATCTCCTTCCAAGTTGTTTTATAAAACCTCAGTTTCTCTTTTATCTCAAGGAAACATCTAGGAGGAGGCTTTCTGAGTCCTCTGGTAATTATATTTTATCTCTTAATAAACTGTCAAATTGTCCCCTAATATGATATCTATGCAACTTTTGAAATGTACTTTTCCCCCAAAAGTAGTGAAGAAAGTTGAAATTATTAAAAGCTTAAGTGCCTGGTAAAATGGGGAGCTGGATACAGAGAAAACAAAAATCTGGAATGAGCAGATGAATTCTAAGATTTCCAGAGGAAAAGGAGCTGACAGCTACAGTACAGGTTTGAGGCTAACCTTAGGCTGAAGCAGCTCCTTGTCTCTCACAGTGGCAGGAACATGGGTGAGAAGGTGGTGTAGAGGTTGGTTTTGCAGCATGGAGTCAGGAGGAAGTTTCTGTCTTTAAAGCAGAAAAATGGAAGAGGAAAAAGGAGATGGAAGCTGAAGAGAATGGAGAAGACCCTGCATAGAAAAATCCTGCAGGGCTGGTCACCAATGGGGCCAGTCTGCCTGGGAGAGGAAAATGATGTGGTGCCCATCAAAGCAACCAAAAGCTGGATTGCTGACATTGAGCTGGAAAGATCACCAAGGGGAGGCTGAGCAGGGGCAGCAGAAAGCAGGGGTTGTGGCTAAAGAGGAAGTCCTTGGTGGCAGTGTTGCTCCAATTACTGCCCTCTCTCATCAAAGTATCTGTCCTAGGTGGAGCCTGGGCTAGAATTCTTCTCCAGTCCCAGCTGTGCTGCTCCCAGCAGACACTGCCAATAAGGAAGCCTGGAGGGTGAGCACAAGGCTGGAGGAAGAAAAGAAGCCTGCAGCTTCCTGTATACTTGATTCGGGGCTGCTGACCCAGCTGGGCCTCTCACATTGGTAGCAGTACATTCTCCTCAAGGTACCTCTTCAGCCTAGTTTGCAGTTTTCCGGAACTTGAGCCAGACTGGAGACATCTTCCCATGGACAGAGGTGCCTCAAGCAGGAGTCCTCCTTAGAGATTTGGAGCCTCATTCCATGAGACTCCTCCCTGCTTTGATGTTACAAGAATTCTGCTCTCTTCATTCCCTTCGCAGGTAGTCTGTTTGTGATATCTGAAGTGATTTGTGCCTTTCAGAGCCTCAACACCTGTCAGCTCTGCTTAATATTAAATTCTCTCTATTCGAATAACCCTTGTGATTTCTTTCTGCTGAATGGGCCCAGAGAGAGATACAGTCGGGTTAGAGGTCTGCAAGAGGAGGCACACACACTGAAGGCCACACATTCCTAGTTAAAGCAGTCTAGCACATGTTAACTAGAGACTTGCAGGGAAAAGAGTTTAGAGTAAGAACAAGATGGAGCATGCTTTAGTCCACAACGGTGACTGCAATGGAGTCAAGAGCAAGACTATTACAACAAGAGAAACACAAGCTGAGATACACTGCATAGATTGTCTGCCTGGCCAGTGAGGCCAGCCTGAATGATGGCATCCATGGGATGGAGAGGATGGATGGGATGCAGATCTCAGCATCCTCTGTGTCTAAAGTGGTCTAAAGCCAGAGAATGGGGCAACCAAGACCACAGTGACCTAGCTTCTTACCTCATGAGTTATAGGGAAAATTTAATTATTTTACTTCATGAGAGTTCAAAGGAAGGAGTATACTTGGGAACTAATGGGATAATATCAAAGCATATTTGTTGATTGAATGCAAAATGATTAGTAGTTGCTATGAAGGTGTTGAATGCTTTAGATGAATCTATGACTGATATAGAACAACCTTTGTGGATGTTGTGAAATTTATGCCTGTAACACATAAACTTCTCTCCTCATTAGAATTCTTCAGAGAGATAAGATAGATGATAAATAGATAGATAGATAGATAGATAGATAGATAGATAGATAGATAGATAGATAGATAGATAGGAGATACATGATTGATAGATGACAGATTTTATGATAGATTTACTGATTCTAGAATGTCACTACAATAAATTTAAGGTACACTGACTCTAGAATATCGCAATGAACTTAAGGTACATAGTCATAACTCACAGCATAGGATATATCTGAAAAACATGCAACTCCAACATTCCTGGGTTCTCTTTACAGCTTCATTAGTAATGTACATGAGACAGCCCCCAGAAGAAACACTGACTCTGTCACACTACTAGGAATTCATGGATTTAAAACAGCAGCTATGGATAGACTCAAGGGGAAAGTCCAGGAATTCAACAGTGGACTACTACAGGGATGCTGATAGGGTAGCTCCTCAGTGTCTGCTAGACCAAACAGTGAGGTAAGCCAGGCATGATAATGCAGAAGTACAATCATCTCTTTCTCTCTCTCCCTCTCTCTCTCTTCCTCTCTCTCTCTCTCTGTCTCTCTCTGTCTCTGTCTCTCTCTTTGTCTCTCTGTTTCTCTCTTTGTCTCTCTGTTTCTCTCTGTCTCTCTGTCTCTCTCTCTCTCTCTACTGTGTATGTGTGTGTGTGTGTGTGTGTGTGTGTGTGTATGTGTGTGTGTGTATGTGTGTGTGTATCTGTGGGTAAATCTTTTAGAGAAACCAAATGTATCTGCAACATGAGCAGGAGTTAGACTTGTGGCTCCCAACTTGTACATCACAACCCCTTTGAGGGTAACAAATGACACTTCCACAAGGGTCACCTAAGACCATCAGAAACACAGATATTTACATTATGATTCATGACAATAGCAAAATTACAGTTACAAAGTAGCAACAGAAATAACTGTGTGATTGGGGTCACCACAATGTGAAGAACTGTATTAAAGAATAAAAGTTGAGAACCACTGATGGAGAGAAACATGAGGATAGAAAAGTGCCTGTCAAGTAAAGGACCTCGGCCTTGTGAAGGTTTTGTGCCCCAGTCAGTGTAGGGGAATGCCAGGGCCAATAAGTGGGAGAGGGTGGGGTGACAGGCATTGGGAGGGGGGAGGCAAAAGGGGTTTTGTTCTTGTTTTTGTTTGTTTGTTTGTTTGTTTTGGAGGGGAAAATGGGAAAGGGAAAATGTACATGTAAATAAAGAAAATACCTAATTTAAAAAAAAAAAAGAAAGAAAAAAGAAAAGTGCCTGTCAGAGCTGGTGGGACGTTCAACATACGGAGGCAGAACACTAGCACTGGAAGACAGAAAAACAACACTGAACTCAGTCCTGTACCCCAAACCCAGGTATGCCTCCTTAAATAAGGTCTCATAACCACAGACAAAACCCACCGAGGCAATTGCATTGGAGGACTGGTAATGCTCCCTAATTCACCTGCTGTGTGAGGCTTGGAAGTGGGACATCTCCTTTTCCAATGACTAAGCCACTGAAGTTACTGAGGGTATGGTGGACATAAATACCAGAGAAACCACAGGTCACTACAACTACATGCTCAAACCCTACTTCTGAAGACATCAAACACTTTGGCTGTAGGGCACACAAAAATCAATCCTGAACTGACGAGAAAACTGCTGGTTGGCTCACTCTCATAGTGCTGGAAGGAGGAGAAAAATACAGTGGTCTTACCCCACACTGAACCCTGTGAGCTGCAAGAATAATCTGCTAAACAGGAGTGCTTAGTGTCACAATAGTGGTATGCCTGCTATGGAGTAGTCAACTGCTTTTTAATTGAATTTGAGGCCTGTTCCACATGGCTATGTCTGGTACTGTAAACCTTGACAAAAGTTCATGGCTTGGAAGGGATTAGGCTCCAGCGGAGGAGCTTCTTATCATTTTTGTTTTGTTTTGTTTTGTTTTGCTAAATGGTCACTATCTTGTCAATATGTATGCTTAACATATGTTTCTATTCACAGATCTGGTATGCCTACAACATTGGTCAGGGAAGCTTCTTTTGGCAACAGAGGTGATTAATGCAGAGACCCATAACTGAGCAAAGTGTTGAGAATAGGTAGGTACAGCTGCTCAGCTCTAAAGCACACATCTATATCAATTTGACTCCCTCTCCCAAGGCTCAGGGAGTAAGACCAAAGAGGGAGGAGAAAGAACAGAAGAACTGAAGGACATGGCATGGCTGTTGCACACACTAGTTCACAGCACCTGTGGTTGTCTGCATAAGTTCAAGCTAACCAAAAGTCCAGCATGGATGGGAGAGGGGTTCATGAGGCCTCTCTTTCACCAAGTTTTGAGCAGTTAATGGCAGCTTGGGCAAATGATTTTTTTTGGGGGGGGGGGGAGGGGTTGTGGCCACTGATAGGTTGCTCATACTCTGATGGATCATCCCACATGTAGGCACAAATGAGCACCAAGTAATTATATGGAAAAGCCATAAATAAACAGAAGATATGACGTTGGAAAGGAAATATGTGATGGAGACCAGAGATGGGGGTTAGAGAAGGGAAAGAGGAAGCAGGTATGCCCGTAATACACTATATACATGTGTGAAATCCTCAAAGAACAAGCTATACACATATCCATAGTTATGTGTATTTATAAAAGAAATCACAGGACATACTGATCCATGTAATGCCCAAACAAGTAAGTGGAAAATAAAAGTGATGTATTGATTCTGTGGCCCAAGCTGTTAAATTGGGTCAATAAATAAATATAAATCTTGCAAGTTATATTTCTATATTTAGACAAGCATAACTGATAAATTGTTGCTGAAGGGGAAACAGTTGTAATTGTTTTTCTTTGTTTCATTTATTTGTAAGATGATCAAGTTCACAAATGAACTGTCTCTCTCTCACTCTCCCTCTAATTTATGTGCTGAGCTTCCTCATCATGAACAATTATTATTTGATAAGGTCCATTGTACCAGAAATGACTGGAAAGAAACCACATTGGTTGAAATTTTCCATTCTTAAGGAAAATAATATGTAAAACCATGTCACTTGAACAAAAAAAAATTCACTGTACCAATGTGAACAATGTCACAACATTTTGCTGAGACACATCAAAGATTTAGATAAGTGAAAAAAGTTCTCCAAAAGTCTTCAATAAATTTTTTATATATTACCTCTGATTATCTCTAATCTTAGTCCTAAGATTCCATTGTACCTTGGCCATAAGCTTCTAATTCTATAGAAGAATCTCAGGCCAGAAGCAAGAGATGGGGGAGCTGTAGGCTGAGACAAAGGAGTACTAATTACCAGTGCATTCAAATATATCATGAAGCTATGAGTATTTTTAATAATTTTTTCATACATTATATTTGATCATATTCTTTTCCCTCCCCAACTCCTCCCAGGTGCTCCTACCCACTTCCCTACTCACCCAACCTCACCTTCTTTCTAAAACCAAACAGAAGCATGGAGTCCACTCTGTCAGCCAGCCTAGGCACTGGGCTTACCTGGAGAATGGTTAGATTTTCCTTTCCCAACAGGTAACAATTGCAGATAAAAAATAAAGGTGTAATTATTTACAAGAGCAAAATCATGGCATAAAAATACACAGTTCCTTGGAACTGATTACAGTATTCAAAACATAACAAAGAAAACCACCTAAAAGTTTAGAATATGACAAAAAATGGACTTTTACATCTATAAAAGATAATTTGGAGACTATTGCATAGGCATTGAGGAAAAATAGTATTTGGCTTATATAGTTGAATCCATCAAGGCAAAAGAAATATACCTTTAAAACTAATTACAAAGATTGTGTTATCCAAATGTGAAAAAAATTGTGAAATATCAATGCCTTTAATTTGTAAAGCAAACTTACAGATAAATATAAAAGATGAATGCCTTCTAAAAGTATCAACATGACTAAAAATATTTACTGTAAAGATGGTCAAACATGAAAATTTATTCAATTGTGTTTAAGAAAAAAAAGAAAGAAAAAGTTAATAGCTAATGTGTGTGTTGAGTGCATATATTGTCTTGTTTAATCCCAACATCAAAAGATGCAGTGAACTCTTTGAGTCCTTAGAGTGTTCCAAGTCTTTACTCACTGATATGACCTGATAAGAACCTATATTTTCTCCTGCCATTACCACATGGAGCCTGGTGGGTGGAGCACAGTAGCCCGACACTGCCCCTCCTCTCCACTCTGAGAATGGGTTGATTGTACAGAGTTCTGCATAAAACTGCAAGTAGAGCCAACATCACTTCACCTACGTATACACACACACACACACACACACACACACACACACACACACACACACTCAAGATCATGACCATCACTTTACCACCATTTTCATGATAACAGCTACCTGGCTGCTGACTGATGTCTTATGGCTTGGCCTTAAACATTTGGGCAATGCAACCAGCAGCTCATTTACCTCTCCCCACTGGCTCCTCCTGCCTAGATTAAGATTCTTCCCCTCCATGCTAGTCTTATGTCACTAAGACAAAATACACAAAAGCAACAATTTAAAGGGAGGAAGGGTTTCTTTCATTCATAGTTTCCGAGATTTCAGCTCACAATCGGCTCCTTTGTTCTTGGGCTATGACAAGGCAGGGAGCCTGTGACAGAATATCACTAGTTACTGCATCAAGGTGAGGGAAACAGGAAAGGGCAGAGGAAGGGGCTGAGGACAGGACATATTCTTCCAGGGCTCACCCTCTTCCTATCCTAGGTTCCAGCTTCTAGAGTTTCGCCCACCTCCCAAAGTGCATTCAACTCAACTCATAGATGGAATGTCCCTCCATGAAACAGCATTTTCATGGCACAGCCATCTCTCTGCAGATCACTAGAGGAATGGACTCAGGCTTCTCAGTAGCATTTTTTAATCAAAACTGTAACAGCTCCTCTGGCCTCTGTGGCTAAGGCAGCACCTGAAACTATGCAACTTTTCATAAAGTGTCTGGTACACATACAAGAACCCTGAGGTGGTTTCACCTCGGGTTTCCAGGCCAATCATGTGCATCACTAGCAGATATCAGTCTTGGTGTCTGGGGCATTTGTCCTGCCTGCTCCAGCATGTCAGTCAGTTGAAGGTTCCAAAGCTCTTTGGATGCAGAAAATTAGACTCCTCATTTTCAACCACTGGAAACTGAAGTCTGTCTTGTTTCCTTGAAGTAGGTATTTCCTCCTCCCTAAGTAGACCCTTGGTTACTTATGGGACACCCAAAGTGGGCCTTAAAAGCAGAACTCTTGAAGTCACAAGTGAAATAAACTAAACTCAAGTCAGTTGGGACACAAAGAGAATCGGACACAAAAACTTTTAAAGATCCAACGTCCAATTAGGATTTGGCCTCAGTGGGCATCTTGGATCATATCACCAGGCCTGTGCCGTACTCTGTCCAGTTCTACCTTCCAAGGTGTCAGCTCCGTGCTGAGTTCTACCTCTCAGTAGCAATATTGATGGGAGCATTTCTGAAGCCAGCTGCTCGAAGCAGCATGTGCAGCCAGAGAGTGAGCTCTAATCCATAAAGTTGCACAGTGTCTTCAGCTTCTCAGCCAATTCATAACCAATCTCCCTTGCCAGGATGAACATCACAGAGTGTCTCCTGTCCAAGGATGGGTGTCTGTCCTTCCTAGAATCTAGTGGAGAAAATTAACCTCCATTCAAACCACTGAACAGTCCAAAAGCTGTCTTGCATATAGTGACATGAACGACATTCTCCTTATGTTTGTATTTTATGTCCTGCATCCTGTGACTTTCCTTGGGCTTTGATACCTTTTGTCTATTAGGTCCCATGACTGCATAAAGTACTTTAAATCTGCATCTTCCTAAATAAGACCAAACTCTTTATTTTTTGGAGCCTTCAGAGTCTCTGTCATGAATACTCATTGTAACTTACATCAGCAATCTTTCACTTAATATATATGCATTAAATATATTCTATGTGCAGGACACAGGCAACTATCAGACAACAAGACCAGAAGGGAGGATTAATTTAACTGTTACATAGAAAACATAGCTTGTATTGATATGTATTACCTTTGGCAGACAGCCTTACTCACCCCCAAGCGCATCCCTGGCTTATTGTTCTGTCTCCATTGGCCCACTATTAAAGTTCTCTTATGAAGCATGCAGGAGTCTATGTAGGAATTCATCATTTCTCAGCAGTATGTTAAAGTGTCCAGGATATCTACTTGTACTTTAAACTCATTTGCCTCTCGGGTCTCAATCTATCCTTCTTGCGGATGTTATTCTCAAAACTAAAACCAAGAAAACAGCACGCTGGCTGGAATTGAATAAGAGTCAATCCATCAACCACATGGTTTCAGAGTGGACAGTATTTATCTCCCAAACATTTAGAGGGCTTCTGTGGTGACCAGAGAATTGTGTGCAGGAAGATAGATAAAACATAAGCCCGGAACTCCAGGAACTTGCCCTCAATGGGAAGAAAAGCATGTCCATAAATGGATGCACAGTGAAGATTAATGTGCTAAGCATACAATAAGCAGCCCAAGCAAGAAGTTATAGAAATGGAGGTGTTTTCTTGCTGGATGTGGGAGGGGTGAGGTGCTGCAAAGTGTTGCTTTTCTGAAGCTGGCCCTGTTATTTCAAGGTTGCAAAATAAGCACCGTGCTTTATAACGGATCCCAACAACCTCACTTCTCATTGCTAGCTCCCTAAAAACTCTGAACTTCCATCCCAAAACACTGACTGCCAATGTTCATCAAAGACTCCAGATGTCCTTATGCCTGTATCAGCTACCTGCTACTGCAGGGAAACAAATTACTTCCAAAGTTAGCACAATCTTTTCTTCCCCAGCCACAGTGTGCGGTAGGAATACAGAAAGCTTAGTTGTGAAGTTCTGACAAGGTTGCAGGAAAAATCTTAGCTCAGGGTGGTATAATCCAAAGGCTTTACCAGGTCCAAGAAATACACTCTAAACTTACCACATGAATGTCGGCAGGAGGTTGCAGCTCCTGTACTGTTGGGCAGAAGCAAGTTACTCTCATCTTACAGGCCTCTCAATATGGTGGCCTGAGTGTTCACACAACATGGGAGCTGCTGGCTTTTCCCAGTAAGGGATCCACAAGAAAGGGGATGGATAAACCATACTTGGATTTTAACTTTGAGACAGTGTCCTGCTGTGTAGCCCAGGCTGTTCTTAAACTAAGGAACTTCCTGCATTAGCTCCTTAAATTCTGCTATGGCAGTCATATGCCACCATACCGAGAAGCCATGATATGGTGGTTTGAATGAGAATGGCCACTATAGGCTCATATATTTGAATGTTCCAATTGGTAGAACTATTTAGAAGGGAGTAGGAGATATGGCCTTGTTGGAGGAGGTGTGACACCAGGGGTGGGCCTCAAAGTTTCAAAAGCCTACACCAAACCAAGACTCTCCCTCCTTGTCTCCTGATTCAGGTCAGGATGTAAGCTCTTAGCTAATTCTCCAGTGCCAAGTCTGCCTGCCTGCCTACTGTCATGCCCCACTGCCATAATGGTCATGGACTAACCCTCTGAAACTGTCAGCAAGCCCATGCTCAGTTAAATGTTTCATTCTATAAATTATGTTGATCATGGTGTCTCTTCAGAGCAATAGACGGCAACTAAAACAGGAATTGGTACCAGTAGTGGTTCTAGGGGGACAGAAATTTGAGGATGAATTTGTGAAATAGCTGGAGCAGACTTAATTTGCCAACACCTACAGTTGTCATGCTGGCCAGGTGGGACTGATATGGAATTCTCCAGAAGGCACTTTGAATCTGCATCCAATATATAGTACTGTTTCTTTAGCCTGGACTCATGAATCCAAGAATCTAGTAGTAGGAAGAGAAATAGTTCCACTCACTATCACCTCTAGTAACCTTCTAGGAACACTTTTCTTTCCTGTTCCCATGACCTTAAATTCTATTGGCCTACAAATTTTGGTAGCACTCCTGCCTATAGATACAGTGAGCATTCCATTGAAATGGAAGCTCAGATGTTCCCCTGGCCACTTTGGGCTTCTGACGTCCTTAAGCCACTAGACTAAGAAAGGAAAAACCATGTTGGGCTGGATGATTGAACCATAGGGAAATTAGATTGCTTCTCTACAATGGAGGTAAGGAAGTTCGTGTCTAGAGTACGAGAGAGTCATTGGGCCGGTGGTTCTCAACCTGTGGGTCATGAGTCCTTTGGAGGGGTCACAGATATCCTGCATATGAGATATTTACATTATGATTCATAACAGTAGAAAATTTTCAGTTATGAAGTATCAACAAAGTAATTTTATGGTTGGGAGTCTCCCTAATACGAGAAATTGTATTAAAGGGTCACAGCAGTAAGAAGGGTGAAAATCACTGCTTTAGGACATCAGTTGGTGCTACCATGGCCTGTGACTAAAGTCAATGGGAAACTGCAACAACATAATCCAGGCAAGAAGAAAAAGGGCACAGAGCTATCAGGAAGGAAGGTATGGGTCACTCTTCTAGGAAAAAGCCAAGACCTGCTGAGGTGCTTGCTAAGAGTGGAGGAAATACAGAATGGGTAGTTGAGGAGGGTAATTATAAATACCATCTAAAGTCATGTGAACAGTTGCAGAATGAGGATTATAATTGACATGAGTGTTTCTGTCATATTTTCTTAAAATATGTTTTGTGCAGATATTTGTGTTTTCTTTCCTCTATTTATCATGTAGTATAAGATCAATTGAGAGACTATCCTTGGTTACTCATATTTAAGCTACGAGAAACTAACAGACTATCCCTCAAGGGACATTGCCAGTTCTTCTAAACTATACAATGCATCTGCAGTTGTACAAGGGATAGTTATATCATGTTAGGCATAACTATAATCTGGTTGTTTTCATTTGGAAATTAAAGCATGGCATCAGGAGATATGGCTATGTGTCAAGTTGAAAAGGAGTGGACGTGTGATAGGTATTCTTGTTGTAAATTTGGTTGTCAATCTGGAATTAACTAAAAAACTTAAGTAGCTGGACATAACTGTGAGGAATTGTTTTTAATTCAGATCACTTAAAGTTAGAAGACCCACCCTAAATCTTGACCACACATTCATATAGGCATATAATATTCATTTTATGTTCAACTGATTTTGAATATTTTTTTACATAAAGGAAATGGAATAAAGCATTTGCTTTTTGTCTGTTTACCATCATTCTCACTGGCAATCTAAATATCCTGCTGCTGAGGCATTCATTCCTTCATGTACATTAGAGTCTATTACAATCTAATGTATATTGAAGACCAGCCATAACAGTCAGCCTTGTAGATGTAACTACTACTAGATTCATAGACTTCCCATCAGGAGACAGCTATGTTGGGCTAGCTGGGCTGCAGCCTGTATGTCACACTGATAAAACTCCCTTCTATACACATATTCTTTCAGTTCTGTTCATCTAGAGGACCCGTATTTAAACACATGGTGTATAATATGGGTGTTAATTTCTATAACTTGGTCTTCAAAGCCACACACTGCTGCTTCAACTTTTTTCTAGTCACTGAAACCAAGTTGCTAAGTCCAACCTATGCTCTGCCGGTAGCAAGAAAGGATATCTAAGAATTGGATATTTTTCAAACCACCATGAAACCTTTTTACCATTGATTCTACTGATCCTACAGCTTTGGGAGTAATAAGGCAAACAGGTTAAGAACATGTGTTCATAAGTCAAATGTCAAAATTATAATTCTATATCTAATGTACCTTACAGTATGACTTTGAGCCACTGATTTGGTGTCTTTGAGTCCCCTTATCTGTAAAACAATGACCACATCATTATTTTACTTGATTAGTGAGAGTATTAAGCAGATTAATATATTAAGTGTCCTATCAGTAATACATACATCAGCTATATCTCACTTAGGACATCAATTAGCAGCATTATGTGTTCGACTGATTTCAAATATTTTTTTCTTACCTGCTATCACATGAAATTTGCGAATTTCACTTCTTTCAATGCTGGATTTTGCTAAATTTTCAAAATCCTTGGGCAAACTTTTCTTTTCACAGGTTCTGTAGAGTTTTGACTGTCTTTTATAGCTGGCACTTTACAGACCAAAACATCACGGCTTATGTGCACCTCTGTGTTCCCCCAGTAGATGGTGTGGCCCATGAGTGGTAGATTTGTGTCTCCTTAGAGATAGCTTCTGTAGAATGGGAAGAGAGACAGACTCCAAGATTCCAAGGGTCCTAAAGGAATGCCATTTTTGTTTTCTTTCTCTAACCACAAAGTAGAGGGAAAAAAAGAGCATGAGGGAAAAAGCTGATTTATTCTTTTTGGAAAATGATTTCCTGACCATAGAAACATGGAGTTAACATTAAGTGATCCCCTATAGGGGCTTAGAGGAAATTACCTTGGGGACAGGACCTCTTCCACTGAAGCTTTGACACTAGAGGCTTGGGCACTCATTCTGAGTTCAAACAGCTTCTCAGGGGAACAGTTAGTGCTTTCCACACACTAACATACATTTCCAGACGCATGTGAGTCTGGAACTCACTTTTATGTGGGTGAAGAAAAGTCGAGGGAGGGTTGACCTGAAATTTCCTGAGCACTCAAGGTCAGTTATTTTAAATGGCAGGAATAGCCTTGAAACAAGGCTTCCTTTGCTTCCCTGTACTGTGTGTGTGTGTGTAGAAGGGGAGCTAGACCCACATGCTCTATTATGATGATAAAATATATTCCAAACAGCTACATGTCAACCTTAGTGAACCAGACTGAAAACTTTCATTCCCCACAGAGGTAGCAGATATAACTAATGTTGTTATGAAAGGTGACCCCTGGGTGGGTGAGGAGGGTCAGTCAGTTAGATGGTTCAGTGGGTAAAGGTGCTTGCTACCACCAGGTGACCCGAGGTTGAGTCCCAGAATTTGCATGGTAGTAAGAGAAGACTAGATCCTAAAAGTTGTCCTCTGACCTCCACATGCACAGCAGGGTATGTACATTTCTGCATGTACATATGCACACACATACACAAGCAAACGTGCATACATGTGCATGCACACATACAAATAAGTAAAGGATAAAGAAAGAAATGAATAAATAAATAAATTTTAAATAATGAATAATGCTGAGGCCAGGAGGTAACTCACTGAGAAAGTGTTTGCATAGAATTTGTCAGGGCTTGAGTTCAATGCTCAAAAAAATAAATGCAAGATACTTAAAGAAGTTTTTATGCATTGTTCTTACAACTTTTCCATATGTACATCATTTTCTTTGTTGACTGTTGACTTAACATTTTGTACCAGCAGGTCTATCCATCCTTTTTTTCCCCTGGCCTGTAACTTAGCAATATTGGAGAGGAGAGTCTACATTATAGAGTATGCATAAAAATAAATTACACTCAGTAGAGTGACATGTGTCTTTAATCACAAAACTGAGGCAAGTGGATCTCCAATGAGTCCAAGGCCAGCCAGAGCTACATAGTGAGACCCTGTCTTAAAAAAAAAAAAAAAGATAAGATGAGGGTGCAGGGTTGGCTCTGCCCCTCATTAGCCCAGGCTGTCCAACTCAGCTACCACCCAGGCCCGGATCTAGGTCTTTGAGTTGGTCCACCCCAACATCTACTCCATCTATGAGTTGCTGAACCATATGAAGGGGCCAGTCCTGCAGAACCAGTGTCACAGAATCTCCATGACTCTGGGAAACAGCAGTATATCTGAGAGGAGTCCAATATTGATGGTGTAGCAGAAGCCAGAGACCTTGAAGCAGGCCAATGACTCACTGCAGTGAACATTTGCATGTGAAGCTGTTTGAGCAAAAGGGTATACTGTTTGATACACTGCAGCTTTCCATGCCACTAAAACAAATGATGGAGAGATGGAAAAGATGAGGAAGAGGAGCAGTGAGTGTGAGATGGGTGTGAGAGAAGGCTGCAGGTAATGGAGGAGTATGTCAGTCCCCAGTAGGATCAGCAGGATGATGTGCAGCACCCTGGAGCTCAACAAGCTTTCTGGCTTCATAATCACCCCTTACAGGGTCAGAATGTTGGAGGTGAAGAGTGACCCATTTACTGGACTGGACCTCTTCAAAAGACTTCCATGGCCCTTCTCCCAGACGCCATTCTGTCTGTATACCAAGCTTTGGCAAAAGGCTATGTTGATATCCAATGGCCATATTGCCACTGAAGACCAAGCGGTGGTCCTTGGCATATGCTGATGCTGGAGACTATGTGGATATTTGTGCTCTGCGCTGTTGCAAGAAACCATGTAGAAGTCCAAGATCCATGTTCCTGCTGATCATAAAGGGCAAGGAAAACACTCTTGCAGCGTTATTCATGACTGCAGATGTATTTTCAAGAAAGAGGAACACAGAAGGCTTATGTGATAACCCCTACCTCCATCTCCCCAAAAAGTAACTGCTTAAAAAGGAAGCCATCTGCTCTGACTCAGTTGCCTGCCTTTGGAACCATTTTCTCTTACTGGGCTGCCCCGTCTAGCCTTAATAGGAGAGGTTGCACTGAGTCTTACGGAAACTTGATCTGCCAAGACTGCTTGATAACTCTTTTCTGAAAAGAAAGGGAGGAGTGAGTAGAAGGGAAAGAAGGGAGGCAGGGAGGCACTGGGAGGAGAGGATGGGGGAGGGGACTGTGGTGGGGATGTTAAACAAACAAACAAACAAACAAATAAATAAACTCCACCAAAGAGAACTCTTAAAAATTGTGATAAGGATGCTGAAGTGCACTTCTCCACAGTTGATGGCCTCTGGTGGGGGCGCAGGTGGAGAAAGACTCAGCTTTCTTTAGGGAGCTGTCTACTGGGAGTTCGACCATACTCCAGTGAGTATATGGGCAACACAAAATGGTCTTGTTTTGGGGGGGGTTCCCCTTTCATTTTTTCCCTTTCTTTTTTCCATTCAGGGAAGGGTCACAAGGGAGAGGGAAGAGACATGTCAGGACTGGGAAGTGAGGTCAATGAGGGTACATGTTGTCAGATTCCCAAATAATCAATACAAATATTATGTAAGAAAAAAGAAATAGAGAAACAAATTTATAAATATAATGCCCAGATTTCTGAAGCCTTTCCTAACTAACTTGTATCTCTGAGAAGGATGTTCTGAGGTCCCTCTGTCCTTAAGGTGGGACTTCCAATGATCTGCACTTACTTGCCTACTCCGTAAAGGCTAAAACTTTTACTTTCTCATCTCATGAAGATGGAGAAGGTGGAGAGATGGGGTTCTTTCTATATTTGGTTTCAAGGGCAGACACATGTCATGTGCTTGACCTGACTCTTCAAAGCTTCAAGCATCAGAGCGCTGAGGCAAGTGTCAAGAGTTTGTCATTACCCACACTTGAAATCCACCACTTTCTTCACTTCCAAGGCATATGCACTTATAAATTATTCCTACTCACTTAAGCCAGCTTGAATTGGATTTTTTCCCTTGTCATCACAGGGAGTCATGACCTAATTGCAGAGATGGCAGCTTCTTCTGCCCCCTTGCTCTATCAGGCATTCATTTGCACTTTCACAGTCTTATTTCTTCTGGTGGATAGCAATGTAATACTTTCCACATTCTCTTAAACTGTATACCTCTTTTCAGTAAAGGGGAAGTAGTGTGCCATGGTATAAAGGGTAAATAATGGTGTCAAGTTGTGGTTAACTTGGAGTGGGGGATGGGAGGGCAGAGTAGTGGAGGGGATATGGTGGGAAATAGCTAACACTAAAGACCTTCCCAAGTTGTGTAGGAACCTTCTACTGTAGAAGCTTTCTAAAAATATGCATACAACTACACGAGAGTGAAAATAGAGTTAAATTATAATAAAGTAGCAATGCCCTACTAGACACCATGTGCTAGCAATAAAAAGCCCAGGGCCAGTCATGAGTTGTTTCTTTTGTAGTTGTTGGACAGCTAGATCCTACAGACTTCCAAACATTGCATGCTATTGACAATGCTTTTGGTTACCATCCAGAACTCGAATACAAGACTCCATATACTTGAGTCATAGAACATGGAGAAATCAAGCTATGACTCACCTGAAAGCTTCACCCTACTAGTTAGCTTTCATAGTGCTTTAAGGTGCCATGTATACTACTGGATGAGAATGGTAAGCATCAATATTACTCCAGCTATAAACCCTGTGAACTACAATAATGACTGGCCCAGCAACACATGAATACTACACAAGAGACATGGGAATAACCACAGTATGAAACTGTGGAATGCTAAGCTCTAAATAGAACATGTGCACTTCAGCCCTCCTCTCAAGGCTCAGGGATAACTGTAGAACACAGGGTGGAAAAGCTGTAAGAACCAAAGGCAGTGGATAATGACAAAGAAACTGTACCCTCTGGACACACCTGGGCAGCTGCACATAGGAAGTCACAGCTGTTGTGACAGCATGCTCAACACCTGTGCAAGCTTAAGCCAGACAAAATCCCAAAGAGTTGGTCATGAAGTCCCACCCCTAGCCAAACTACTGGCAACTGGTAACTAACTGGGAATGGAAATGTTGGCTTTCCTTAAGAGTGTAAGGCAAGTGTATTCCAGTGGAAGGCTACATATCCAAGAGTTTTTAGGCAACACAAATTAGACTAGATGTGAGAAGAAAGGAAGGAAGGAAGAAAGGAAGGAAGGAAGGAAGGAAGGAAGGAAGGAAGGAAGGAAGG
>JADRCD010225734.1:0-39830 GCA_019843815.1 Montemys delectorum | reverse complement strand
TAGGCTGGGATTTATCTGTTTGGGCAAAGTTGATGCCATTTGGTGAAGTCACCACGATTTTCTATTTGGTTCTAATTGGTCACTACTTGTGAAATCTTTTTTTTCAAAATTATACATTTATTAAAAATAATCTATGCGGCAAATCCTATAATGTGGTAGAAAGTGTGGTGTCCACTTGACCCGTGTAAAGAATAAGTTACAATATATAAAAAGATTTTACATGAAATCCAAACACATAGCTGAGTTACATTAAAAAAAAACCAAAGAACAGGAAGTAGTCCATTAACAGGATTTCTCAGGTATGTTTGTTTTATCATTTGTTTGGCTTAGTGGTTGGTGTTTTAATTAGGGTTCCTTTTGTTGGGATGAAACGCCATGACCTAAGCAACTTGGTGAGGAAGGAGTTTGTTTGAGTTTCACTTCTTTGTTTTGTTTTGTTTGTTTGTAGAACATGATTTTAATATTTTCAACTGTTAATATTCAACAAACAGAATAATTATTTTAAGATATATTTTGCTGTTGTCTTCCCTTTTATTTCTGATTTTTTATTGATTTTTTATTGCATTATGATGAGAAAAGATACATGATTTCAATTTATCTGAATTTGTTAACATTTAAAAACATATTTTAAGTAAATAGAATTAAGTCACATTCTTGTTTTCCTTTTGTACCCCAACTCCTCCCAGACACCCCCTTTAATACCTATAATACCTTTTTTGTCATATTCTTTAAAATTTATAAAACATTATAACAATAAAAATAAGTATTATAAAAGTTGTTATATAAAACAACAATCAATTTAACAGTCTTATATAGATGCTTGTCTACAGCAATACTGAAAATACATGTTTTCCTCAATATAAATTTTAAATAACTTTAAACATATTAACTGTATATTTTAAAATAATACATCACTACTACTATTTTCTTAAATGAGCATAAATATATAGTCTTTTGTTTGTTTGTTTGTTTGTTTGTTTGTTTTGTGTTTAGTAGAGCTTAAAATCTTGGCTCTTACTGTGGAACAAGCCCCAAATAAGAACAATTTTTAGACATTGGACTTCATTGTAATAAGGCTGTAGTTCAATGACCCTCACATCACCAGGATTTTGCCTCCATCCCATAGCTAAGCTGAGAGTTGACAGTTCTGCTGTGCCAAGGAATGAACTGTAGGCATGATTTTTGGATACAGACTTCCTGCTATTGTCAAAGCTACTTGACTTGAGTGAGTGACTTTATTCTCAGCCCACAGAAAACAGGTTACATTCATTTAAGAAATGGTGTGTGTATGAAGATGTTCTATCCATAAAGTCATTCATCAACTGTTTCAATGAACAATGGTTCTGCCTGGAGGGTGGCACAGACATTAGGTGAGGGTAAGAATCTGGTTTATTGGCTGTGATAATTTGAAAAAGCATTCATCTCAGAGAAAGAGTAACTTATAAAGTCTTCTTCTTCAAACTTGATACAATAGTTAAAACGCCAAGCAAAGCATTCAGTTTCATTCTTTGTTGTTCTCTTACAAGTCACCTCCCAATTTAATTGTCTACATTTCTTTTGGCTATATAAATACTTTTGAAATATGTAAGCTGTTCTGAAAACTATAGTATAGTGTAAAAACATGAAATAAACAATACTACTAATAGAGAGGCTGAGATAGGAGAAACATGATTTCAAGACCATTATGTTGTACACAGCAAGACACTGTCATGTACAAACAAACTAAAGTGTATGTGGATTGTATAATATTGGATCTATTTCTCCATTTATCAAATTAGAGAGACAATTGGATGAAAGTCTACAAATTTCTAATTGCTCATATTTTTAAATTTCAATTGATTAAGATATGTTGGTAATATTAATTTTCATATTAAGATATTAAGAAAAAGTAATTGTTACTTCCTGTTGTTTTTGTTGTAAGAGGTGGGTAAGAGGTTTGTATGGGTTTGTTGAAAGATTACTTTCTTGTTTATTCTAGGGTGTAGTTTTGCTCCTTATGTTGGTGTTTTCCATATATTATCCTTTGTAGGGCTGGATTTGTGGAAAGATATTGTGTAAATTTGGTTTTGTCATGGAATATATGTCATAGATGGTTTCTCCATATATGGTAATTGAGAGTTTTGCTGGGCATAGTAGCCTGGGCTGGCATTTGTGTTCTCTTAGGGTCTGTATGCTATTTGCCCAGCATCTTCTAGCTTTCATAGTCTCTGGTGAGAAGTCTGGTATAATTCTGATAGGTCTGCCTTTATATGTTACTTGACCTTTTACCTTTACTGCTTTTAAAATTCTTTCTTTGTTTAGTGCATTTGGTGTTTTGATTATTATGTAACAGGAGAAATTTCTTTTCTGGTCCAGTCTATTTGTAATTCTGTAGGCTTCTTGTATGTTTATGGGTATCACTTTCTTTAGGTTAGGGAAGTTTTCTTCTATAATTTTGTTGAAGATATTTACTGGCCCATTACATTGGGAGTCTTCACTCTCTTCTGTACCTATTGTCCTTATGTTTGGTCTTCCCATTGTGTCCTGGATTTCCTGGATGTTCTGGGTTAGGAGCTTTTTGCTTTTTACATTTTCTTTGACTGTTGTGTCAATGTTTTCTATGGTGTCTTCTGCCCCTGAGCTTCTCTCTTCTATCTCTTGTATTCTGTTGGTGATGCTTGCATCTATGGCTCTTGATTTCTTTCCTAGGTTTTCTATCTTCATAGCTGTCACCCTTTGTGATTTTTTTATTGTTTTTATTTCCATTTTTAGATCTTGAATGGTTTTGTTCATTTCCTTTATGTGTTTGATTGTGTTTTCCTGTAGTTCTTTAAGGGATTTTTTGTGTTTCCTCTTTAAGGGCTTCTAGCTGTTTACCTGTGTTCTCCTGTATTTCTTTGAGGGAGTTATTTATGTCTTTCTTAAAGTCCTGTATCATCATCATGAGAAGTGATTTTATATCTGAATATTGCTTTACTGGTGTGATGATGTGTCCAGAACTTGCTATGGTGGGAGAATTAGGTTCTGATGATGCCAAGTAACCTTGGTTTGTGTTTCATATATTCTTATGCTTGCCCCACGCCATCTGGTTATCTCTAGACTCCTCAGAGTCAAGCTGTCTCTGTGATCCTGTGATTCTGGTATCCTGTGATCCTGGGCTTGTTAGAGCGCCTGGGTGTGGAGCTTCCTCTGGGTGTTGTGGGACTGGCTGCAGAATTTGTGCCCAAGGTCTGCTCAGGGCACGAGCCCACCCAGAGAGACTGGAAGCAACCTGAGCCACTGGGCTGGTGGAGTTCCTGTGTGCCTGGGTCCTGATGGTCCCAGTTACTCCCACTATTGGGACAGATGTTGTGTCCTCCTCACCTCTGATTATGGGCGTGTTAGAGTGCCTGGGAGTGGAGCTTCCTCTGGGTATTGTGGCCTATTATTTGTGGAATCCTGATGGAGCGACCACGGCTGGAAGAGAAAATGGACTCAGGTGTTATCAAGTACTGTGCCCATTGTAGCTGTTTGTTTCTGTTTGGTTTTGGTTGTATTTGCTTGGTTGATTTACTTTTTTTTTCTCCTTTTTTTGCCTATTTGTTAGAGAGAGAGAGAGAGACACACACACACAGAGAGACAGAGACAGAGAGAGACAGAGACAGAGAGAAAATGTGAAATTGGATGGTTGGAGAGGATCTAGGAGGAGATCGGAGAACAGAAACCGTGATCAGAATATATTGTATGAATTTTCAGTAAGTAAGTAAGTGCTGTGAATATAAAATAACAAACAAAATAAACTATTCTTCATGGTTCTGCCCCCATCTCTCAGACTCTGCTCCTTTGAGCATTCTTGACTGTCCTCTGGCAGAAGAAATGGCTGGTACAGGGAAATATAAAACCACCATATCTTGGATTTGAGTTCTTTCTTTCTTGAGAGACTTGAAGTTATTGTCATACAGATCTTTTCACTTGTTTAATTAGAGTTACCACAAGATATTTTATATTATTTGTGGCTATTATGAAGGGAGTTGTTTCTCTAATTTTTTTCTCAGCCTGCTTATCATTTGTATAAAGGAAGGCTACTGATTTATTTGAGTTAATTTTATATCTGGCCACTTTGCTTAAGTTCTTTATCAGCTGTAGAAGTTCTCTGGTAGAATTTTTGGGGTTGCTCATATGTACTATCATATCATTTGCAATAGTGATACCTTTATTTCTTCTTTGCTAATTTATATCCCCTTGATTTCTTTTTCTTGTCTTATCATTCTAGCTAGAACTTTGAGTACTTTATTGAATAGATACGGGGAGAGTGGGCATCCTTGTCTTGTCACTTTTTGCAGTAAACTGCTATTATTATGTTTAGGTATGGGCCTTGAGTTCCTGATCTCTCCAATACTTTAAACATGAAGGGATGTTGTATTTTGTCAAATGTTTTTCCTGCATCTAAGGAGATGTGAGTTTTGTCTTTGAGTTTGTTTATGTAGTAGATTATGTTAATGGATTTTCGTATATTGAACCAACCTTGCATCCCTGTGATGAAGCCTACTTGGTCGTGGTGAAGGATGGTTTTGATGTGTTCTTTGGATTTGGTTTACAAGAATTTTATTGAGTATTTTTACATTGATACTCATAAATGAAATTGGTTTGAAGTTCTCTTTTTGTTGTTGTTGTTGTTGTTGTTGTTGTTGTTGTTGTGTCCTTATGTGGTTTAGGTATCATTGTAGTTGGGCTTCATATAATGAATTAGGTAGTGTTCCTTCTGTTTCTATTTTATGCAATAGTTTGAAGAATATTGGTATTAGGTCTTCTTTGAAGGTCTGGTGGAACTATGCACTAAAGCTGTCTGGCCCTGAGCTAATTTTTGTTGAGAGGTTTTTAATGACTTATTTCTTCTGTTTTCTTAGAGGATATGGGTCTGTTTAGATAATTTACCTGCCCTTGATTTAACTTTGGTATGTGGTATCTGTCCAGAAAACCATTCATTTTATCTAGATTTTCTAGTTTTGTTGAGTATATGCTTTTGTAGTAGATCTGATGATTTTTTGAATTTCCTCCATTTCTGTTGTTATGTCTCCCTTTTCATTTCTCCTGGGATGCCTTCAGGCTGTGCTGTCAGTTGGTTTGTTCCCAGTGGATCTCTTGGGATGCCAGATGCTCTGAGTGCAGCAGATCTTCTGGGATGCCTCAGGTTGTAGTGTCTTCAGGGGAGCAGACTAGCTAGCAGTCTGCCCCAGCAGAAAGCACTAGCCAGAAGGGGAGTGGAATTCAGCAGGCAGGGGTTTTGAGGGGTGATGGGTCCAGAGTTCATTAGCCTCCCAGTGGCCATGGTGGGACTTTGGGAGGTTTCTTACTAGATGGTCTGAGTACAGTAGATCTCCTGGGATGCCTTAGGCTATGGTGTCTTCAGGGGAGCAGACTAGCTAGCAGTCTGCCCCGGCAGAAAGCACTGTCTGTAAGGGCATTCTGTTTTATTAAGGACTGAAAAACTCAATATATCAGTTCAAGTATTCATCAGTTTATTCTTCATTCATCATACGTGTCTTAGTAAAGGATGTACACACTCATACTGTCCTTGATTTTACCTAGCCATCTAATTAGACAGAATGATGTTCTCTATTACCTACTACTCACCAACTGGTAAATACCACTGAGCAATAACTGTGCAGGTGAATGTACTCATGAATCAGATGATATGTGTCTTTTCATAAAGCTTTATGTCTTTGAAAAACCCATTATTTTTGTGGGTATAAATATTTCTGTATAGAAAATTATATGTCATATATATAATATATACATATATATATATATGCAAGAGAGACAGATGGACAGACACACAGATAGATAGATAGATAGATAGATAGATAGATAGATAGATAGATAGATAGAAAGATACAGAGTTGAATATGTGAATATGATGAATATATATCATGTACAGCTATAGCTGTTGAGGATTCTAAAAAGAACTAAGAGACAGATATTACCGAATTATCTAAGTTTGGTTAAATTTTACTTCCTCCTTTTTCTTTTCTTTTTCTTTTTCTTTTTGCATGTGGTTGAATAATGCAATAAAAGCTCACTCATGTTTCCATAACTTTCCAGAAATGATGAGTATAATATTGTGACACAAAACAAGAAAATAGGAGTAGATTCTGGAACTACTCAGAAACTGTTTTTTTTGTTTGTTTGTTTGTTTTTTGTTTTTTGTTTTTTGTTTTTGTTTTTTTTTTTTTTGAGATGTATCTTCGCTGACTTGCGTGTGAAATTTCCCAATTAAACCAAACTACTCTTTATTCTCTAAACTCAGCATCTACAGTGATTCCTGTCCACTGTAGAACCACAGTCGCCCCTGTAGGGACACGGCTAGCTCTAACGGCATAAAAGCTGTGTTATCTCCTGTCATCTTTCTGTGTTACATGAGACAGAAAACAGTCTACTAGACTGCCTCGCTATGGGCTAAGCATCTTGTGCTCTAGAGAGGTCAGAATTGTGCTTTCTTCAAGTGTGCTTCCAGAGGAAGAATGCAGGCAGGACAAGAAAATTGAGTAAATTCGTTACAGATTTAGGAAATGAAACCTTATAACTGCAGGAAAAATAATGCTTCCCTTTCCTCTACTTATCTTTTCTACTATTCTATTCTCTTGATAAGGGATGAAGTTAAAAAAAATCCAAACCCAAATGCTTCAAGTGGAGAAGGAAAAATGTATTATTTCACAATACCATCAGTCTTCCTCATAATGTCTGTGGCTTATTGGGCAACAGAAAAGATGCAGCTGTGGATACAGCCTGGCCACTGCTGTGTGCTGGGACCAGATTCAGAGGAGCTTAGCATAAGCACTTTCAGTAACTGACTAGGACATCCCATCCATAGCTGAGAACTCACTTCCTATAATGAGAACAAGGAAGCAACAGGACACAAAGACCAAAGAAAAAAAGAAAAAACTGCATGGAAGGAAACTGAGAACCGAGCGAATTACTGCAATCTTCCTGAGTGTGACCCACTACCAACAGAAAGCACTGCTGTGGGCTTGTCTGACTCTATGGGTGGGTATTTAAGTAACCCCAATCAGGGAAAATGTTGTTTGTTTGGTTTGGTTGATTTGGTTTGGTGTGGTTTTTGTTTTATTTGAAACAGCTTCAAATCAATCATTATCTTATTGGTACTGGTCTTGAATTAATTGCTTTGTAGGTTTTGTCTTATGTAGTATTTTTTTATGTTTTTACATGTATTTTTTTGCATTTTATGTGTTTTTTATATGATGTGTGTATGTGTACAACTTGTGAGCCTGTGCTTGCGAAAGTCAGAAATTGGATTTTCTGGAACCTGAATTAGGATTGTTGTGAGCTACAATGTGGGTGCTGGTCCTGTCCAAGAGTAACAAGTGCTCTCAACTGCTGAGCCATCTCTCCAATCCCATTTGCTATTTTTTAAATGTTTTCTTTTTGAGAACTGTCTTGATATGTTTATACTAAAAGTTAATTTAAGATAATAAGTAAATAGCAGCAGGCTTATGGTTTTGTTAAGTTTGGCTCCTGGAATACATCAATACCTGAAGATGTACCCTGAATGCTTGGAAATATGCAAGTAATTTAAACCATGCAATGCCAAATTAATGTAGGATCTGAATAAGTTATTTATTCAGTTACTTATTCTATAATGAATAATAAACATTGATACATACTTAGAATCAATTTATTTAAAAATTTACTGACAATTTTCTTTCTCTTTGGGAAGTTTAGCCTGATAACAGAGTCTTTGGACTTTGCTTTTAATCAGAAAGGCAATGGAAACATTCAGCTGGAAGATAGTGTAACCTTCAAAGCCAACCTTTAGTGACTTAGTTTCATGAATTAGGCCTCATATCTGAAAGATTCAGCAATCTCTCAAAAGAATGGCACTACTTGGAACCAAGTGTTCAAAAACATGAGTCTGTAGATGAGATTACAGCTTCAATCCACAATAATAAGTAATTTTTTAGGTCATATGTAATACATACAAATATATGTATGTATACTCTCTATACTCTTTAAATCCAAACTATACATCTATCATATATGAACAATGAGATGTGCTATACTTATATAAATATACACATGTATATAGACATATATATGTGTATGTTTGTGTATGTGCGCATGTGTATGTGTATTTAAGGATCAAGTGTTCTGATTTCAATCACTTCTGTTTATTGTAATTTTTCACCATAATAATTAAGGCATACACTATGTTATTACATGTGAGCATGCAAATAGAGATTGCTATCCTTAGTAAGGTAATACACCTTTTGTCTTACATACTTTATGTGCCTGTACATGATCATGAGCAGTTAAATTTATTTATTTAGCAAAAGCCCCAAATAAAACATGAATCTACTCTTAACTCTCGGAGACTTCACTTCACTAAACCAGGGATTTTTTTTTCAGTTTATGTTCAAAAATTCTTTGCCAATTTAATTCTTCTTGTACATACAATGAATGGAAGATGTTAAAGTGTTATTGACTTAATAAATGCTTGTTTTGCATATTTAGAACATGTCTTATACTCCTACCAAAAGCCAAATACACGTGTGTGTGTATGCACACATGAGTACACACACACACACACACACACACACACACACACACACACACATCAAAATTAGACTAATTCTCCAGGGTAGTTATTGTATAGATTTTCTGGAACATTTTTCCCTTCAGGTTTTGATGGTAGCAATGGTTGAAGTGTCATGGGGGGTGCCGTCGCTGTTGCAGCAGGATTTGGTGTTAGCACTACAAGAACCTGTGAAATGAATCAAAATGTCATTGAGTCACCCAGGATAGTCAGCGCTTCCATTTCCTTACTCCATAGTGTTATTTTTTACTAGTGTCTACACTGTGGCTACTCAGTTGAATCACACTGGGTGGGTTCTGGACCACTTCATGGATCATCAGGTGTTGCAGACCTAGGACACTCATCCTGTGGCAGAGATTGAGCAGAGTAGCTGATGCCTGCAGCTGCATCTTAGAGCATCAGTCTTCTGTGTGAATGGCTTACTTGAATCAAAATATCACAGGGAATCAAATTAATTTGCTCCTGTTGGCATTAGCACATCCAAATGTTGACATGTTTGCCTTGAATAAAGTTCTGCATACATAACAGTGGCCCAGAAGACAGAAGCACCATGACACATGGAAACATATTCTGACCTTCACAATCATAGGGCATGGGCCAGCAGTAGAACGAAGATGTATATACTTAAGCAAAACATGCGCCTAGGCCACCGCATTTGTGGCTTAACACACATGAGGTCAGCAGGAACAGCAATTGCTGGATTTCACTAGCTTCTTATACAAACTTTGAAGGAGTTTATTTGGCATATTGTATTCATGGTCTAATTCCAGGCTATTTTTTCCTACAATGTATTTTTCTTTTCCTATGTATGTGACTTTCTTCTTCCTTTTTGTTCAAGAGCATCTGCAGCAGTCCTTGGGTTAAGACAATGGCAAGGTGTGCAGAAACTGAAAGTTTTTGAGAAACCACAGCCCAATCAACTCTATAAACACAGTTTAGACAGGAAAATAGGGACTAGAAAGGAAGAATTAGAGTGGTGGGAATGTGACTGGATTTGATAAAAACACATTATATGCAAATAGGGCATATACCATGTGAAAGAAACCAGTACATAGAAGACTCTACACTCTTCTTCACCTAGGCTTCATCTGAGGAACACAGCATGCTAGCTGAGGTTGTGGGGCAGTGAGTCCACCAGATATAAACAAAAAGGCTGGGTCTATTATGGTTCTTAAAAAGGTACTCCATTCTGTGGCTGGATGCTCTCCAGGCTCTTTCTGTAGCTCAGTAGTCCACTTCCACTTTTAGGAATGCTTTTTATTTTCTTGATAAACTGTCTCTATTTCTAACATGAGCCCTGGTACAGACCCTTGCTCTACAACACAAAAATCTGGAAGTGGGTGACCTCTGAACTCAGAGCAATGGATTGGCACTCCTAAATATGTTTTCCCAAACTTTCTGGGCTTCTGTGGTCTTTCTCTCCATCTTCATCTGCCTGGAGGATGAAGGGATGTTCAGCTTGTCTGTCCTGTTTTGTTTTGTTTGGTTTGGTTTCCTTCCCTCAAAGAACTTCCTTCCTAGTCTGGTTTTAAACTCTGCTATTAATGAAACTAGGAAATGCAGAGGGAATCTCAGTTTCCCCTCTCACACAGCCTCATAAGCTGAGCAGGGGACAAGGCTAAGCTGTTGATGGTCTTGATTGAGGAAGGTAAGACACAAAGAAGATGTGTCCCCATAAGTAGGTAGATTTGTGTGACTTATTACAGAGCAATAGAGACCTACTAAGCACCACTCAACAAGGACTGCTACTTACCTCACTGGAGTTGCAACAGGAAGCTCTACATCCAAATGCAGAGATGGACACAGCAATGCAGAATTCTAGCAAATTTAAAATTAACATCAAAGCATCCAAGCCCTAAAAACAGATTCATAGGAAGAATGTGAGGAATGGAGATTACATGTTTGGAATATGCCAATGACCACTATGCCAAAAGAGGGAAGGCCCTGGCCAGGGGTTTGGAAATACACCTTTTGATACAGCCCAAACCTAAGACAATTTATTGGTCTCCTGAATGACACTTATTTTCTCACTTATTTTTTAACTAATAAAAATTATCAGAGACCCCTAACTCCAAGACTGATGTGCTCTGTGCTAGACATTTCACATAGTAATATCGTTTCATATTTAAAGAGGATAGTCTTTTAGGATAGTTCCAGCCCCAGGTTGGGGTTAGCCTGGATTACAGTGAGAACAGAGGCTGTTTATTAGATAGTACAGGCAGAATGTCCTGGCCTGTGCAGTCTGTCTAAGTTATTATGACATCTTTACATGTAGAAGTAAGATCCTGAAGGATCCTAGTCTAAGGGACTGAGGATGCTTCAGTGTTTGCCTAGAAAATAGAGGGCAGAATGATGAGCCAAGGAATGTGGACAGAAGGTGGAAACACAAAAGCCAAGAAAGTTACTTTTCCCTAAAGCTCACAGGGAAGACAAGAGCCCTGCCAACAGCTGATTTTATGCAATTGAGACTCATTTTGAATTTCTGTCACCCTGTAATCAAATATATGTGGATTATGCACTACCTTGGTTCTGATTGCCACAACTATAGTAAATCATTGGAGGGTTAGGCACCACACTCCTTAGTATTCAATGGATTTGACTTTGTCTGTATCTTCATCAAGCCACAGGATCAAAATGGAAGAACAAAGGTGCCACATTTATTCTGAATTCTCCTGCCTTAAACTGGTACCTAGAATTGGCAGGTTTGAATGATCTCAGTGATCAGAGATGGTCCATCTCCTGTGGATTAGTCCATTGATCAGGAGCTTGGAATGTGAGAGATATTGATTCAGTGGTCCATGAGAATATTTGCAATGGTAGTTTTCCTCCTTGCTCATGCTTCAACAGATCGCTTAGCCTCTGGTTTCAGGCCTTGTGGTAGGTATGAGTGGAGAACAGCAATTAGAAGAGATAGCAATTTCACATAACATATAATTTAACTTACATAAACAAGTACAGGCTACACCTGATGGCTCACAACTATAATCCCAACATTGTGAAGAGAGGATGGATTTTAACCCAAGTATAATGTGGGCCACATAGTAAGGCTCTAATCTCCAGCAATATCAATCACACACACTAAAAACATCAACAAAGACAAAACAAAGCAAAAGTAGATTTTCAACATAAGTATATGTGTTTAAAATACACTACTTTAAGCTTTAGGAACTGTCATTTTTCTTGATCATTTTGGTTGATCATTGGCAATTCCATTTGACTTGTTCTGGTCATTGCAGGTAGCACACAATCTATCTGCTCTTTCTTACAAAAGGCTTACTCCTTTAAACCTGTTTTGCAAAGATTATAAGCTCTACAATCTGTTGCAGCATTTTCTTTGAGAGGATGGTTTTCAGTTAGCATCCAAATCTAAAGCCAAGACATAGCCAGGTGCAGAATTATTGTCTGTTAAGTTAAGATAGAGGACAGTGTTCAATTTTATTGACGAAAATGTTGGACTGGGTGTTAAATCTATATTTACCATGTAATTTACAATATGTAATAGTTGTATTCAATTTATATTTTGAGAGAAAGTTGTTTTTGTTTTTTAGTTAAACAGAAAGGGTGAAATGTTGCAGCATTTTCTCTGTCCAATCACATTAGGTCAATGACAGGTCTGTTATTGGACAGGAATAGGGAGGTGGAGCTAGAAGTTTAGGAGAGAGGAGGTCAGAGGTCAGAGGAGAAGCAGGAGAAATCATCATGGAGGCAGGTGAACAGGAAGATGATCCAGACCCTGTGTGGTTTTTAAACAACCCCAAGTAGTTAAGGTTTTTACAAGGTTAGGATAATTGGGTTAAAGCATTATATTTATCATTTGTCTCTGAAATTATTTTATTGGCATCTTGTAAATTGTGATCTTACTGATATATAAACCTGATTAAATAATTAAGCCTTAAGAGTCATGTTTCTACCTGGTAACTAGGTACTAGATGACTGATTGTGGAGTGTGTGGAGCATTGCATGTAAGCTGGGAGATAATAGCAGGAACCAGCTGAGACATAGTGATGTGGCCTGCCAGTACCAGTGGAGCAAGAGAGATTGAGGGGTGTTCTCTTTTTTAATATTTCCTGCAACAACAATCTATCTTTTTCTCCCAAGAAGATTGGTATCTTTCACTATTAGGAAGTTGGTTTTATTTTGGATCTCTCTGGGGCACCAACTGAAGAGCAGACATGACATATGTGTATCCCTATGGCAAAGAAATAGCCATGTTAGTGGTTTTTGTTTGTTTGTTTGTTTTTATACTTAGTTACAGAAACAAGAAAAATAAGGAGATGTCAGCTGATCCCTAAATATTGTTCTCCTTCCATATTATTTCAGCATCTCAAATTGATTTATTTTCATATTTTCTTTTCTTTTTTCCCAATAGTCTATTTTTTATTTACTTTACATCCCAATCATAGCCCCCCTCCCTCCTCTCATCCCAGTCCAAACCCTACAAATCTTTCCCAGATTGCCACTCTCCTCCTTAAAGGCAGGGAGCCCCTTACTCCCTGGGGTACCATCCCCAAAATTGATTTTATGATCAGAATGTTCACTGTTGCTTTTGCAAGAGTCAGTGAGCCCTGGCCTCCGCCATGGCATCCCACCAGCAGAGTGAATACTCACATTGATGACTGGCTGACTTTTAAAATAGCGAGAAACACCCACAAGCACACTGATGACACCAATAATGCTTGTAGCTGCAGCCAACACAGAGCTGATAGTGTTCAGACTTAGACTGCTGATGATCTAGAAAGGGATGGGGACCAGTTATCAATGGCAACCTTTGTATAGCTCCGTTAATATTTGAAGTACACCATGACTTTATTAATGGATTTCATCTTCTTTTTGCTAAAAGTAGACTGTGTTTTTTCTTATAGTATCTTGCCAAATAATCCCTTGCCAAAATAAAAACATAGTAATTGTTATTCATAAGTCTATTCCTCCAGATGATTGTCAAGGACACAAGATGTTCTTCAAATTTGCTAGCAAAATTCTTAAAGTCTTTGTCACATTATCTGGAGTCTGTTCTTTTCCACCACACTGTGCTGTGAATACCTGTTCTTGTGCAAATGTTGATGGCCTTGTCCTCCTTGCATATTTCCTCCTATGCTGGTTCAGTTAAATAAGCATTATTGTGAGAAGTAAAACTACTCAGCAAACTGAGAGTTTGCGGCATCTAGAACATGAGCTACATTTTAGCAGTCAGAGTTGGTGAAAGATGCTAAGGAGGTTGACAGGATTTATCCCTAGTTTAGAAAGCTCACTTTTTTAAAAAAAATAATTAATTATTTGTTTTTTTAAAAGATTTATTTATTATTATAAATAAGTACACCGTAGCTGTCTTCAGATGCACCAGAAGAGGGCATCAGATCTCATTATGGGTGGTTGTGAGCCACCATGTGGTGGCTGGGATTTGAACTCAGGACCTTCGGAAGAGCAGTCAGTGCTCTTACCCACTGAGCCATCTCACCAGCCCCAATTATTTCTTTTTAAATTCCATATTTTATTCTCTGCATCCTGTCCACCCTTTGACTTTTCCACATCTCATACCTCCTCCCCACCCCCTTTCTCCATGTGAATGTCCCTACATACCCCCACCCCACCTGACCTCTAAACTCCCTGGGGCCTCCAGTCTCTTGAGGGTTAGGTGCATCAGTTCTGAATGAACACAGACCCAGCAGTCCTCTATGTGTATTGGGGATCTCATATCAGCTGGTGTATGTTGCCTGATTGGTAGTCCAGTGTTTGATAGATCTTGGGGGTCCAGATTAATTGAGACTGCTGGTCCTCCTACAGGATTGTCTTTCTCCTCAGCTTCTTTCAGCCTTCCCTAATTCAAAAACAGGGGTCAGCTGCTTCCATCCATTGGTTGGATACAAACATCTGCATCTGACTCTTTCAGCTGCTTGTTGGGTCTTTCAGAGGACAGTCATGATAGGTCCCTTTTTGTGAGCCCTCCAAAACCTCAGTAATAGTGTCAGGCCTTGGGACCTCCCCTTGAGGTGGATCCCACTTTGGGTCTGTTGCTGGACCTTCTTTTCCTCAAACTCTTCTCCATTTCCATCCCTGTAATTCTTTCAGACAGGAGCAATTATGGGTCAGAATTGTGACTGTGGAATGGCAACCCCATCCCTCACTTGATGCCCTGTCTTCCTGCTGGAGGTGGGCTCTATAAATTCCCTCTCCCTACTGTGAAGCATTTCATCTAAGGCCCTTTGAGTCCTGACAATCTCTCACCTCCCAGGTCTCTGGTGCATTCTTGAGGGTCCTCACAAACTCCTATCTCCCAAAGTTGTTTGTTTCTGTTTTTTTCTTCTGGACCTCAGGGCTTCAGTCCCTTTCCCTCACCCAATACCAGATCAGGTTCCCCTCTCCCTGTGCCCCCACTCAGTCCTCCCAATCATGCTACAGAAGTTGATATCTACGTGTAGGAGGAAGTAAAATTCAAATGCAGTTTTTAAAGAATGAAATAATTGTTGAACTCTTTTTTGCCCTTATCAGCTTTATGATAGCTATATTATTGTAAATGTCTTTTAAAGCCATTTATTGTTTTATGTTTACAAATGATTTCTCTGCCTTTATGTACATGCAGCATGTGCATGCCTGGCACCCACATAAGCCAGATGAGGGCTTTAGATTCAATGGAACTGGAGTTGTATATGTCTGTGAGCCACCATATGGGTGCTTGGAAAGAAATCTGTGTCCTCTGTAAGCCACAAGTGCTCTTAACCTCTGACTGTCTCTCTGGCCCTATAATTTTTCAAACCTATTATTTTGGATACATCTGTTGAAGGCATTTTAATGTCAATCAATACTTCATTTATTTTTGCCACTGAAAATATTTGGGTGTCAGTATTATGGGCTGGATCTGAAGCTTCAAGGCAGGCACATCTGTCTAAATCCTACCTGATATTTCTTCCTGAATTCACTGCACCAGCACCAAGATTCTCTCAGCAATGCCTTGTCAATATATCCTGTCAGACATCGTGAGACTTGTTATGAACCAGTAGCTCAGCTACACTTTTGAAAGTAAGGTCCTTCAAGTATCTCTCCATTTAATTTGATATTGGCTGTTGATTTGCTGTATATTGCTTTTATTATGTTTAGGTATGGGCCTTGAATTCCTGATCTCTCCAATACTTTTAACATGGAGGGGTGCTGTATTTTGTCAAATGCTTTTTCTACATCTAAGGAGATGATCATGTGATTTTTTTCTTTGAGTTTGTTTATAGTGGATTACGTTAACGGATTTTTCATATATTGAACCAATCTTGCATCCCTGGGATGGAGCCTACATGATCATGGTGAATGATGATTTTGATTTGCAAGAATTTTATTGAGATTTTTTGCATCAATATTCATAAGCAAGATTGGTCTGAAGTTCTCTTTTTTGGTTGGGTCCTAGTGTGGTTTGGGTATCAAGTAATTGTGGCTTCATAGAAAGAATTAGGTAGTGTTCCTTCTGTTTCTATTTTATAGAATAGTTTGAGGGATATTGGTATCATGTCTTCTTTGAAGATCTGAAGGTCTGGTAGAATTTTGCACTAAACCCCATCTGTTCCTGGGCTTTTTTTTTTTTTTTTTTTTTTGGTTAGGAGGTGTTTAATGACTTCTATTTCTATTTCCTTAGGGGATAAGGGCCTGTTTAGATAGTCTACCTGCTTTTGATTTAACTTTGGTATGTAGTATTTGTCTAGAAAACCATCCATTTCATCAAGATTTTCCAGTTTTGTTGAGTAAAGGCTTTTGTAGTAGGATCTGAAGATGTCTTGAATTTCCTCAGTTTCTGTTGTTATGTCTCTCTTTTCATTTCTGATTTTGTTCATTTGGATACTGCCTCTGGGCTCTTTAGTTAGTTCGGCTAGGGGTTTATCTATCTTGTTGATTCTCTCAAAGAACCAGCTTTTGGTATTGTTGATTCTTTGTATTATTCTCTTTGTTTCTATTTGGTTGATTTCAGCCCTGAGTTTGATTATTTCCTGCCTTCTCCTCCTCTTGGGTGTGTTTGCTCTTTTTATTTCTAGAGTTCTCAGGTGTGCTATTAGGTTGCTAGTGTAAGATCTCTCCAGTTTCTTTACCAGGGGGCTTAGTGCTATGAATTTTCCTCTTAGCACTGCTTTCCTTGTGTCCCATAAGTTTGGGTATGATGTGTCAACATTTTCATTAAATTCCAAATAGTCTTAATTTCTTTATTTCTTTCCTGACTAAGTTATCATTGAGTAGAGAGTTGTTTAGTTTCCATGTGTATATAGACCTTCTGTTGTTTTTGCTGTTACTGAAGACAAGTCTTAGGTGATCTGATGGTGATCTAATAGGATGCATGGAATTATTTCAATCTTCTTGTATTGATTGAGTGTTGTTTTTTGACCAATTATATGGTCGATTGAGAAGGTATATTCTTTTGTTTTAGGGTGAAATGTTCTGTAGATATCTGTTAAATCCATTTGATTCATAACCTCTCTTAGTTTCACTGTTTAGTTTCTGTTTCAATAACCTGTCCATTAGTGAGAGTGGCATGTTGAAGTTTCCCACTATTATTGTGTGGGGTTCAATGGGTATTTTGAGCTTTAGTAAAGTTTCTTTGATGAAAGTGGGTGCACTTACATTTGGGGCATAAATGTTCAGAATTGAGACTTTCTCTTGGTAGATTGTCCCTTTGATGAATATGAAGTGTCCTTCTTCAACTTTTGGTTGAAAGTCTATTTTATTATAATGTAGTATAATATAATATAATATAATATAATATAATATAATATAATATAATATAATTATATCCTTGCTCATGGATAGACAGGATTAATATAGTAAAAAGTGGTCATCTTGTTAAAAGCAATCTACAGATTCAATGCAATCCCCATCAAAATTCCAACTCAATTCTTCATAGAGTTAGAAAGAGTAATTTTGCCAATTCATTCAGAATAACAAAAAACCCAGGGTAGCAAAAACTATTCTCAACGATAAAAGAACTTCTGGTGGAATCACCAACCCTGACCTCAAGCTGTGTTACAGAGCAATAGTGATAAAAACTGCATGGTATTGATACAGAGACAGACAGGAAGATGAATGGAATAGAATTGAAGATCCAGAAATCAACCCACACACATATGGTCACTTGATCTTTTACAAAGGAGCTAAAACCATCCAGTGGAAAAAAGACAACATTTTTAACAAATGGTGCTGGTTCAACTGGTGGTCAGCATGTAGAAGAATGCAAAATGACCCATTTTTATCTTTTTGTACAAAGCTCAAGTCCAAGTGGCTCAAGGACCTCCACATAAAACCAGATACACTGAAACTTATAGAGGAGAAAGTGGAGAAGGGGCTCAGAAATATTGGCACAAGGGAAAAATACCTGAACACAACACCAATGGCTTGTGCTGTAAGATCAAAAATCGACAAATGGGACCTCATAAAGCAAAGGACACTGTAAATAAGACAAAAAGGAGACCAACAGAGTTGCGAATAGATCTTTTACAATCCTACATGTGATAGAGGGCTAATATTGAATATATACAAAGAACTCCAATGAACCAAATAATCCTATTAAAAATGGGGTACAGAGCTAAGCAAAAAATTTTCAATTGAGGAATACCGAATGGCCTAGAAGCACCTAAAGAAATGTTCAATATCCTCAGTTATCAGGGAAATGCAAATCAAAACAACCCTGAGATTCCACCTTACACCAGTCAGAATGGCTAAAAAAACAAAAACAAACAAACAAACAAAAAACAAAACAAAACAAAACAAAAAACCTAACTCAGGTGACAGCAGATGCTGGCAAGGATGTGAAGAACGAGGTACATTCCTTTATTGCTGGTGGGATTGCAAGCTAGAACAACCCTTCTGGAAATCAGTTTGGTGGTTCCTCAGAAAATTGGACATAGTACTACTGGAGGACTCAGCTATACCTCTCCTGGGCATATACCCAGAAGATGCTCCAACCTCTACTATGTTGGATACGAACATGCATGATGTTCATAGCAGCCTTATTTATAATAGCCAGGAGCTGGAAAGAACCCAGATGTCCTTCAACAGAGGAATGGATATAGAAAATGTGGTACATTTACACAATGGAGTACTACTCAGTTATTAAAAATAATGAATTCATGAAATTCTTAGGTAAATGGATAGAACTAGAAAATATAATCCTGAGTGAAGTAACTCAATTGCAAAAGAAAACACATGGTATGAACTCACTGGTAAGTGGATACTAGCCTAAACTCTCCAAATAACCAGGACACAATTCACAGACCACATAAATGAGGACACTCTAAGTTTTGCAGGCAAATGTATGGAACTAGAAAATGCCATCCTGAGTGAGGTAACTCAGACTCAAAAGGACATATATAGTGTGTACTCCCTAATAAGTGGATATTAGAAAAAAAAGTGCTGAATACCCAAGATACAGCCCACAGAACTCAAAAAGGTCAACAAGCTGAAGGGCCCAAGTGAGGATGCCTCTGTCCCACATGGGAGGGAGAAGAAAGCAACCACAAGGCGAGAGGGAGGGACTTGAGAGGGATAGGGGATGTGAGGTGGTGGAGAGGGGAACATAATTAGATATTGAGTGGGGGAAAAGGACTGAAATCCCTGAGGGCCAGCAGAAAGAATAGAAACATGAAACCTCAGGAGGTAGGAGGTTGGGGGGACCCTCCAGAATGTACCAGAGACCTGAGAGACTCTTGGGGCTCAAAGAGAGGGACCTTAGATACAATGCCCTACAATGGGGAGAGGGAACTTGTAGAGCCCACCTCCAGTAGAAAGACAGGGCATCAAATGAGGGATGGGGTTGTCATCCCACAGTCAAAACTCTGACTCATAATTGTTCCTGTCTGAAAGAACTGCAGGGATGGAAATGGAAAGGAGCCTGAGGAAAAGAAGGTCCAGCAACAGGCCCAAAGTGGGATCCAGCTCAAGGGGAGGTCCCAAGGCCTGACACTATTACTGAGGCTATGGAGCACTCACAAAAACGGACCTAGCATGACTGCCCTCCAAATGACCCAACAAGCAGCTGAAAGAGTCAGAACAGATATTTGCACCCAACCAATGGATGGAAGCTGGTGACTCCTGTGGTTGAATTAGGGGAAAGCTGGAAGAAGCTGAGGAGGAGGGTGACCCTGAAGGAATACCAGCATTGTTAATAAACCTGGACCCTCAGCTCTCTCAGATACTGGAACACCAACCAGGCAGCATACAACAGCTGTTATGAAGCCCCCAACACATGTACAGCAGAGGACTGCTGGGTCTGGGTTTAGTAAGAGAAGATACACTTAACCCTCAAGAGACTGGAGGCTCCAGGGCATTTAGAGGTCTGGTGGGGTGGGTGTGGGTGGTGGGGACATCTTCTTGGAGATAGGGATGTGGGGAGGAGGTATGTGATGTGGTATGGGGGTGGAATGGGAAAGGAATAAAATCTGGAGCTTAAAATAATAAATTTAAAAAAAAACAAAGAAAGTAAGGTCCTTCCAAAGCTTGTAGCAGTGGCTTTAGGAAGATAGAATTAATCCCTTTATATTTTAGCAGAATGCATAGTTGATGAAATTACTCCCTTTTGATAGCAAAATAAACCAAAATACATACCAGGCTTTTTGTAGTTTTCACTCCTGCTGCAATTGACAGGGATCCTGAGATAATGAACTGTTCATGAGGGGAAATATGCAGGTTAAAAACCTTTAAGCAATTGGTATTAATCACAGCACACCTACCCTTCCTTGTAAATCAACTGGGTCTAGTAAGTGGCTGACTGTCTAAAAGGCAGCAGCTTTCTGTGCCACTCAACTTCCCCATCCCCAGTAGAGGAGAGAGGAAAAGTAAAATGTGTTAATGGAAGAGCTCTCAAGGATTTGTTAATAGGTTATTTCATTTATCTGTTTTGAATATTTGATGTAAGGTCTTGTTGCATAGTTCTGGTTGTCCTAGAACTTGATACATGAATCAGGTCAAGCTCATACTTGGAGTGACTCTCCTATTTATGCCTCTTGAGTGAAGGGATTATAGGCAGTAGCCATCAACTGTGTCTCAAAATTTTAATAGTATTTTTTCTATGCTTCCAGTATAGAGGAATAAGCAATGGTCCCTCTTTGCTGTACTTTTCCTCTTTAAAGATCTATGACTGGAATGATCATCTTTCTAATTACACTGGCAAAGCTGTCTACAGTTTCCTACTCTGGAGACATACATTTTAAGATTCCATAGACTTGAAAACAAACTGAGGGCTTTTTAAAATTTTAACTTATTAGGTCCTTTCACACACGGTTTATTAAGGTTTTTAAAAATGTATTCAGCTCTCATCAAAAATTTTAAGAGCAATGAAGGCTAAAACTCTCTAATCCTTATAATAAGATTTTGCCAACATGACACCAAACTAAAGAAGTTAGCCCAACAAAAACAGAAAAGAAATTATCCTTGTTGAAAATGCATATTGGAAGTTGTATATAAAATAATAGCAACAAATTAAATTATATGTTAGATGATGAGTAGAATATGGAGCTCATTTGAGTCTGCCAATTTGGCCATTATTTTCAGTTTAATTGAAATGACTGCTGTCAATTTGACTGAATTGACCTCGTTAGACTATTCAGCTAAATATACAGATGTCTGGATTTGCTTTCCAAATTTTATTTCAGAAGATGTAAAAGTTAATGGAATGTCAGTAGGACCACATCATTGAAATTAAAATTAACATATAAATGAGAGGCTGGAGAGTTGGATGTCAGGCCATTGCTCCACATGCAGGCCTGAAACCTGGAAGTGAATCCTCCATCATGAACTATGGGAGTTGTTTTCCGAGATGGTAATGAGTAGGAAATAAAGATTGAAGCAGACATCCACAGTGAAGAGATAAGTGAGATTCTGAGTTCTTGTTCATGGACTGAATACATCATGAGAAAAGTAACCTTTCTTTCTCTCATTTTATTTTTTATATATACTGTGAAGATAAAGGGAAATTTCTCAGAAGTTGTAGTGATTGGTTGAGGTGGAACATTACATACAAAAACATTTAGTAATGTGCCCAGGTTATATGTAAGCTATTAGTGGTATTATTGGTGGGATCATCATCATTATCATCATCATCATCATCATTATTATTACCATTGGTGTTATTATTGCTATGTAAAATGTTGTGAAACTTTGAAAAATTTGGCAGTCTGTGGCATTCTTCAAATCTTAAATACCTGTTGTAAAATTAGAAGGGAAAATTAAAGTTCCAGGTCTACCAAATAACTAAATTTTCTCATTCTCCAGATCATCAATAAATGGAAACCTTGCAACACTTGAATAAGACTCTAAATTGTAAAATAACAAATAACCAAAGTTATGCATTTTGTTTTCTTCTTGTACTTAGATATAACATATAGGTAAGAAAATGTTTGATTTTTATACTTAATTGACACTCTTAACTCTAGTTTGTTTTTCTTTTCCCTTTCTTTCTTTCTTTCTTTCTTTCTTTCTTTCTTTCTTTCTTTCTTTCTTTCTTTCTTTCTTTCTTTCTTTTTAGACAGGGTTTCTCTGTGTAGCCCTCACTGTCCTGGAACTCACTCTGTAGACCAGGCTGGCCTCGAACTCAGAAATCCGCCTGCCTCTGCCTCCCAAGTGCTGGGATTAAAGGCGTGCGCCACCATCGCCTGGCTCACTCTTAACTCTAAAACACTAATTCTCTCAAGTTTTATTATAGTGGAGAGTTTTTTTTAACTTTCAACATTCTCATTCAATTTTTTGATTAATTATTGTACTTAAAATTGAAACAAAATTCACCTAAGTTTTCCTATTCTCTTAAGCATTTATTGAGAGTTGATGAGCAAGATGCTGTTAATCACCTGCTCAGCTTTGTCCCCTCTCCTTTGCCAACAACACCCTTGTTTCATTCATTCTTTCATGGGCTTCAGAGTTTTGTGATCCCTCCCCAGCTAGAGAAGCAGATCTCAATTTCCCCAAATTAATGATAGCAAGACAGTTATCCTTGGTTTGAGAATATATTTGTAAACATTTTATGAGCAGTGAAACAGATAGGTCAGCAAGTCATATCACTCTTCCTAACCAACCCTATGATTGACTAGCAATGAGCTTCTTAGGAAATCAGTTGTGTCAATGTTTAAGTAACTGTGGTGGGAGTACATGACTGCATGCTGCCACAACATATCTTAAGTGACATATTAGGTAAACGGTCCACCTAACTTATATGAATGGCTTGTGGATATTGTAATGTGAACAATGAAATACTGAATCAAGTTTAAATATGCAGTTCTCAAACTGTAAACTATTTGAAAGAATTGAGAGATGATTTCGCCCAAAGTTAGTATGGTCTCAACAGGGTGTTATTATCTCCAGTTATATTAGAGTGTGTGTTACTCACCATTATTGATCCCCAAATTGGGGCCAGTAAGAACACTGAAATGTGTCGCTCAGAACTTGTATTTGTCATCATTATTATTCCTAAGCTAAGGTTTATGAGAGCAGTCATAACTTGTATAACCTAGAAACAACAAAAAAATAAAAACATTATCCACCACAGACATGATGCCCATGCTAATCACCAACTCCTACCTACTCCTTTCATAATTCACAGATAAATTTGAAATATTATTCTTTTGTCAATTGTCTTCATACACAGATGAGATGTACTAGCTTATAAATCATCCCTTGGAATCTCTCTCTCTCTCTCTCTCTCTCTCTCTCTCTCTCTCTCACTTTCTCTTTCTCACACACTGAAACACAAACACACATATTTCAGTAATTTCAAACTTATGATGCATCTCTATCTGTTGTTATCCTTTGTCACATGCTCACACAAGAACGGTGAATTAGGAAAAAATTATACCAGCAAGGAATACTTTGAGGAAACAAAGTTAGATGCAGAATGAGGGAAATATGAAGAGCACACGTGATCTTCTTTGGGAGCTTGGAGTTTGAGGAAGGAATGTGAATACAATGATCCAATAATAGGGTAATTTGAGTATAAATGTTCCCATAATAAAGACTCAAATAAAATGAAAACAATGCATGAAGATATGTGAGAGGAAAGGAGAGCAGTCTGTAGAGGGGAATAAATGGGACTATATGGAAAGATTGAAAAAGAAACACGTATTTATTACCATACATCTGTGTGTATGTAACAATAATACTTAAAGAAAAAGAAGTCACGAATATGAAAGGGAGGAGACAGCTTGGGAGGGTTGGTGGAAGGAAATGGGAGATGGAAAGTGTGCAATCATATTTTAACTAACTTTTTAAGATGGAAAAGGACAGATCTAAACTGAGTTAGTCCTCTATACTTTGATTTGTGGAAGCCAACCTAACAAGGTCATAATTTAATCAAGAGGGAAAAAATAGAATAAAAATCACTAGAATTCAAAACAGGGAATCAATGGAGACAAAGCTTACAAAACCTAAGGTTTATTTTTAAGACAAATTAATTAATTACTTGCTAGCCAAGCTAACAGAAGACAAGTGATTCAGTATTCCAGGAATCATTCTGGGGATGTGATATATGCAAACCCATGAGAAGAGGCTGCATGACTCAATACACAGGGGAAACAGAGACTTCCTTAAGAATACCATGTTCCAAACCTCAGAAAAAGAAATAGCCACTCATGTAATAAAGAGAATAATTTGAACTGAGCAGTAGTGGTGCAGGTCTTTAATCCCAGCACTCAGAAGGTGAAAGGAGGCTGATTCTGTGAATTCAAGGCCAGCCTGGTCTACAGCCTATGTTCCAGGACAACAAGAGTTACACAGAGAAAGAGTGTCTCAAAAGACTAAAAACAAAACAAAACAAAACAAAACCAACAAAAAAGAAAAACAGAAACAAACAAATGAACCTGAAAAATGGAACAATTTCAAAAGATTTACTACTACTTGATATTATTATAATTTATTTTAAATTAATATTTAAAGAAATTAATAAACTAATAGAAGACAAAGCACTAAGCTCAGAGTGCTCATCACTAGAAGTATGTATACCTTTGTCTCTCCTTCAGTTTTACTGGAGATAGAAGTATGTGAAGAATGGAGGATTCTCATCATCTGAGCAGCCGGCAAATGAAAGGCATTGCAATTGTACAGAACAAAATGGGTTTGTCAGCCACAGGGCCAGGCCACAGTTGTTGCTTTATAGCTTTTTCTCTACACTGAGTTAGATATGATCATCTTAGATGATCTACGGCCTAGAACATAAATGCAGTCTCTATATTTTAAACTGTAAGTCTGAGGTGATCAGCTAACACATCAATTTTCAATTGATAAATAGGAAAATCAAATGCTATTAACCCTGGGATGTGCTGATGTACCATCAAGCTACTGAGACAGAACATTGGGTATTGTTTTTTTTTTTTTTAATCAGTTATGTATTTACAAAATCATTCTTTACTGAGATCCAAAGATGTCTTACCCCGAGGACTTTGGGTTCCCCCTTCAAGAATTTCTCTTTGCTCTCGTTCCACATCTGTGATTTCATAACAGAATTCTCTGAGGGCTGAGCACCTCCAGGAACCGCTGCCATGGTGCTCTGGTCCAGTCCTTGCATGGTTGCTAGGGCAGCAGAAGCAGTGCTGAAATAAGAAGGAAAGTTTGGGTGAACTTCTGCAAAAGATTCCATGCCAGGTTCTCGCTTAAGGGTAGATTCCAAAAGAAATCTTCCCATATTAAAACAATAACAACAACAACAACAACAACAACAACAACAACAGCAAATAGTTTAGAAAGGATAGAAAAACAGTTTTAATCTCTTGGTAAGAGACTCTTCCAATTCTATTTCCAATTTTATTTTAAATGTTCATGCTTTTTCTTTATCTACCCACAAATACTTTGGACTTCACTTTTCAAGGTAGTAGTTGGAGCATTTGTGCATGTTGACTTCATCTTCAAGAGGTGCATCCCTTGTTGGAGGACCATCTGGTCCCACAACAAAGAAACCCATCACATCTGTGCAGTCTCCTCACAGAGTCTCTGGTTTCCAGAAAATACAACTCCCCTCTGCCTGTGAATTACTCAGTCAACCTGCAGTAAAAGGAGAACTTAATCAGTCTGTGGTACTTCTCTCTTCTTTAAAAGCCCAGGTAGTTATGATATGTGACTATGTTTTTGTTGTAATCCCAGGTGTGGGATATGGGGTTGCTTTAGATTGTCCACAGCTGATAACTAGGATGGTCTAGTGCTGTAGGAGGGATGTGATTTTTGCTAACTCTAAATATTTTGAATTCTGGGGACACATGCGAGGGTAGAAATGTGAGAGGCCATAGCCCTGAGAAAGCTGGTGGTGGCTGCTGTTTCCCCCACCCCACACAACCTCAACTTACTTGCTGGTTCCTGCTACTGCTAGTTCCCGCAGTTGTTTTTGCTGCTTTTGCTATTTCTGGATTGCTGTATTTCTGGTTGTTGGCTAGAGATTTTCTGACAACTAAGTTTGGATTTCCCTAAGGAAATTGATGCCCCTAATCAGCAAGAAGTAGTCTAAATACATGTAAGCTCCCTTTCCCAGTCTAACCTTCTTTCTCTCCTATATAATCTTGGCATGTTGCAAGGGATTAGGGTGAAATTGTGGCAGAGAAAGTGGTAGATATAAGATCCCAGTAAAGTAGGAAAAATATGCCTACATTTCGCTTTCATGTTCCAGAAGGCAAAGGTGTTTTTAAGAGAGCCCAAGGTGAAGGGTTTAATCCATTGAAGTGCACATCTTATTCATTTGTTATAAAGAACCTCTGTCTGGTTGGCTCTCTCAAACTTTCGACTACCATTGGCAGCATACACCAGTTGATATGAGGCCCCCAACACATATAGCAGAGGACTTCTGGGTCTGTGTTCAGTCAGAGAAGATGCACATAATCCTCAAGAGTCTGGAGGCCCCAGGAAGTTCAGAGGTCTCATGGGAAGGGCAATATGTGGTTGGGGACATTCTCATTGAGACTGGGGGGTGGAGAGGAGATATGGGATGTGGAATAGTCAGAGGGTGGAGCAGGAGGGGAGGAGGGGAATGGGGTCTGGAGTGTAAATAAATAAGTAAATAAGTAAATAAATAAATAAACAAATGATAAAAAAGGAACCTCTGCCATCTTCTTAGAAATACTTTCATACCTCGGTGATGTGCTGAACTCCTTGGTTGTCTACTCATTCCCTTCTTGGGTCACACTTACTAAAGAGCCACCATAAAGATGGGAATCTAAAGGACATGACTCTCTTTGGTCAAACTGAAAACAGAAACAAACAACAAACAAGCCTAAACCTCAAGAGTTTTTGATAATTGATGGTGATACAAAAATGAAGTCTGAGCAGAGACAAGCCTGTGTTTAAGATCCAATGATCTCAGGGATGGAGAGATGACTCAGTGGTTAAGAGTACTTGATGGTCTCCCAGAGGATGCACATTCAATTCGTAGCTCCTATATGGCAGCTCATATCCATCTATACCTATAATTTTAGGGCATAAACACCTTCTCTGGTCTCTTTGAGCACCAAGCATGCATGTGGTATACAGCCATACATGCAGACAAGCCACCTATACACATAAAAGAAGGAGTAATCTGAAGTTTTCTCATGTCTCTCATGAAGATGGGAATTCCTGGTTACTGACATTCTTTGGATCACTTTGACTTCATCTGTGCAAGAGTGCATTGGGCACAGTTGCTACTAAGCTCCTTTCTGATCTTCACACTGCGAAGAGTCTTCTCAGTGTCTTCCATTGGTGACCATCTATATCAGAGGCTTCAGCTCTTGGCCTGTGTGTTTCCTAAATGAAGCCAATGAGGGTTAAGTCCAAGTTCAGGTCACAGTCCATCCCAAGAGCAGACTAATCTTGTTAGTTGGGTGCTCAGCCTCCATCATTGGAATTTCCACCAAATTCTGCATGGAGCAGATACTGTCTTAACTCATGGATTATCAGAATAATATGTGGGTGACAGAGATTAATATTATGGAAGGTATTTTTTAAAATTTATTTTACTTTATTGATTTCATGTTTTTATTTGAATTTTTCATTAATGTCCCATTTTTTAGGAGTTGAAAGAAAAAGTGGATTAACTTTTTTACCACATTAAATTATTTTAATATTGAAGTGTACATTTTTTCTAGTCCACGTCTTATGTAATTCTGAAAGGATGATTGATCGGGGTATATTTTTTGAAAAAAAAAACTTAAGCAGAATTAGGTAACATAATTTGTTTGCAATTATGAAAAAATATGTATTTTTATTATTAACATTCTTAAGCATTGCAACTGTTGTAATTAGAAGTTTTCTACCTTTCTACTCATACCAACATATACACTGTTGTTGTACCCATGTGCTAACTAATAACTATCGGTGCTTGAGGACTTCATGTGAGTATTTGTAACTGAAAACTCTATATTTACAATATGTGAAATAATAGGTCAATAACTTAATATCATTTTCATGTTTTTGATATCCTGTGGGTAGAGAAAGATTAGAAAGTAAAAAATCTTCATACAGTGCTCAGTTGAGGCTTGCTTAAAACCTTTATCTTTTATTTTATTTTCTTTTAAAATATGATTATTTATTTCATTTTTGAGAATATTATACTTGAATACTGTATCTACATCATTTCCATCCCTTCCTATCCTCTCTCCAAATTTTCCCTTGATCTCCTACATTCTTTATATTCATGACCTCATTCCCTTTAAGTATTATTGTTGAATATGCATATGATTTAACAAACACACACACACACACACAGACACACACACACACACACACACACACACACTGTTGGGTCCATTTAATGTTGCTTGTATGTTCATGTGTTTAGGGATGACACTTAGGACTGGATAACCCGCCAGGGAGCTCCTTGCTGGAGAAGACTGTTTCTCCCGCTCTCAGGAGTCAGTAATTGCCTTAGGTTTTTCATCTAAGGGTGAACTTGCAAGAGCTTCTCAAGGATACAACAGTGGCACTTGTTATCTTGAGGGTAGCCAAGAGATGTGTAAATGGCCTTAAAGACACACTAGGAGAAGATCCATGCCTGGTACTGTAAATCTAGCCACCTACTTGTAACCGGTGAGGTCATAGTCCCTGGAGGAGAAACTATTGCTGCCACTTTAACAAGACTTTATCCTTTCCTTGTCCTTATTCTTTGCGGCAAAAACTGCCTCCAAAGGTACAGTTAAGTGTGCACTCAACCCAAGGTCAGAAGACTAGTGTATGTAGTGCAAGGTGATCTCATTTTTCTCATTTTCACCTAGATACCGCACATTCATCTAGCAAATTAAAAGCCATCATGCTGAAGCCTAGGAAGCCAAATCCAGCACCTACCTACTTCCACAATGCCAATCCTCTGTGTGTGAGGAGAGCCAAGCTCTGGGAAGGCCCCCAGATGTATTGCTGTAAGCTAGTGGCCACCTCATACTCAGCATCTTGCTCCACTTAAATTTGCATAATTCTTCTAGCACCTTTCTAAATCATAAAGGCTGTGATATGAATCTCTGAAAAAATACAACCACTTCCTACTTTTTTATAAAAACCATTAACTGACTTTTGATTCCTCAACCAAGGTGTGTATATTTATTAAAAAAATATACTCACAAGGAGTGACTCCCACTTATAAAGTTTTTATTCCACAAAATAATTGCTTATTGTGATGATAAGTTTGGAGATTCACTTTTTTGTAAAATTCTGTCAAATGAATATAAACAAAATACTATGAGATATAAAAATAGTACATGTCCCATTACTTTGTTTATTAAGTATTAATGAAAAGTAAAGTTAAAACTAAACAAAGCAGACATACCAAAATATAACAAACATACAATTTTAAAGATTTGACATCATTTAGATGGCTTTTCCAAATCTGTTTCCAAAAATCACACATTGTAGTTATGTGTGTTTTTCTAGAGACATGTGCTTTCCTAGAGAACTGTGTATATATATTTTAAATGTATTGAGTGTATAGGAAACTCTACTGTCAGAGCCTTGTCATGATTTCATCATTATTACACAGCAACAATGAATATAGTGTTTTTCTGGGTCTAAGAAGAATCCAGTTTGATAGAAAGAGCTTATTCTCTAAGAGAAACTTAACCACAGTCATTTCCTGCATAATCTCATTATTCTAATAAACCTTAGACTCCTCACATAAAATCAAAACTACCTTCACATTACTTTGATAAAATATTTGATGTTGGGTGATTATAAAGAAGTGGAATTTATTTAATCCATTTTTGGTGGCATAACAAAAAGCATGACCACAGAAATTGGCAGCTCTAGTTAAGGTTATCCGGCTAGGTCACAATGTAAGACAGGTAATACTGGAAATGAGAATACTGTTGCATGGTGCAAATATTGTTGCATGATGAAATAGAAAGAGTGAGCAAGGACCAATGTTTTCTTGATATCACAATTTATCCTCATATGAAATAACCAGGGTCACATGACACTACTTGAAACTTTTCTAGGGGCAAGGCTTCCAGTGACCTAACTACCTGCCTAGAGTCATGGTTCTCAACTTTCCTTTTTTATTTTTTTATTTTTACTTTTTAAAATTAATTTATTTACATTTTAATTTATTTACATTTTAAGTGTTATCCCTTTACCTAGTTTCCCTGCCTCCTGGAAACCTCCTATCTCATCCCCCCTCCCCCTGCTTCTATGAGGGTGTTCCTCCACCCACTCACTCCTGCCACACTGTCCTCAATTCCCCTGTACTGGGGCATCTATTGAGCCTTCATAGGACCAAGGACCTCTCCTCCCATTGATGCCTGATAAGGCCATCCTCTGCAACATATGCAGCTGGAGCCATGTCTACTCCTTGGTTCGTGGCTTAGTCCCTGGGACCTCTGGGGAGGGGGTCTGGTTGGTTGATATTGTTCTTCTTATGGGGTTGCAAACCCCTTCAGCTCCTTTAGTCCTTTCTCTAACTTCTCCACTGGGGACCCCACAGACAGTCCAATGGTTGGCTGTGAGCATCCACCTCTGTATTTGTCAGGCTCTGGCAGAGCCTTTCAGGAGACAGCTCTATCAGGCTCCTTTCAGCAAACATTTCTTGACATCCACAATAGTGTCTAGGTTTAATAACTATATGGGATGAATCCCCAGGAGGGGCAGTCTCTGGATGGCCTTTCCTTTAGTCTCTGCTCTACACTTTATCTCAATATTTGCTCCCATGAGTATTTTGTTCCCCTTTCTAAGAAGGACCAAAGCACCCATACTTTGGTCTTGCTTCTTGTGCTTCATGTGGTCTGTGAATTGTATCTTGGGTATTCAGAACTTTTGGCCTAAAATCCACTTATTAGTGAGTGCATACCATGGGTGTTCTTTTGTGATTGGGTTACCTCACTCAGGATGATATTTTCTAGTTCTATCCATTTGCCTAAGAATTTCATGAATTCATTGTTTTTAATAGCTGAGTAGTACTCTATTCAATAAATGTACCATATTTTTCATATCTATTCCTCAATTTTCCTAATGCATCAAAAATTTGGAAGAGTTCCTAATGTTCTAGTTACTCCCCAACCATAAAATTACTTTCTTTGCTACTTCAGAACTATATTTTTGCTATTGTTATAAGTCATAATGAAAATAACTGTGTTTTCAAATATTCTTACGTGTCTCCTGTGAGAAGGTCATTCAACCCCTAACAGAGTCTCACCTCATAGGTTGAGAACAGCTGTCCTAGAGGTACTGCTACTTCAGCATTTTTAGATTGGAATCAAAGCCTCTATCACATGCTCCCTTGGAGATCAATCTTCATTTGTATTACTCAATAAATATTTCTTAGGTGAAATTTACATTAATGAATTATAGTACAGGCCATAGATAAAATGATGAAAAATGTTTCATAAACTCTCCTCTCCAAGGAGTTTGATAAATTCATAAATTCAGGAACAAATTCAGGGAAGTCCTAGGAAATTCAGTTAACTAATAAGGAAGCCTGCCATTAGAATCTTGGATAATCAGTTCTCTGCCTGGTAAAGCAGAGCTCAGAGGTCACCAGTGACCTCAATCATTGGAATGACTAGCAGCTTAATGGAGGTGGGAGCATCTGAAAGGAGAGCTGATGAGTGAGCAAAAGACATCACAATGGAGGAGAGTGAGATGATGGAGGGAAACCTGCACATCTAATCAAGTAGTAACCTCATCCACAATTTGATTTGTGAGAGATATTCATTGGCAGGCATGTGGGTTGTGCACAATGCAAAGGCTTGGTTCTAGATAATGCAGAAATGCAGGATCTGTGCAGTTTCTTCAGTCATGATGGTGTTAGCAGTAAGTGAAGCTGTCTTAGATGTCCACTGTAGGAAGCACCCATAGGAGTGGTGGGAACATTGGTAACTGGGTACTTAATAGCGCTTTGTGATTCTAGTCTTCTTGGGTTTCTCTACACTGCTGCGACTAGATAAGGGATCCTTGGTTTGAGATCCCTCAACACACACAAGCAGCCACTGGTGTGCTGGCTTCCAAAGTACAGGTTCCCAGAGCAGCTGCAGAGTCAGAGAACCAGGTCCTCCATCTAGAACCAATAACCAAGTTATTCTCACCTAGAATGTAGACCGTGTTCTTTCTCCAGGGTGATGCAGACTATACACATAGCATGAGACTCTGGAGGATACCAGAGGCCCAGGTGTCGGAGGGCGGGGGAGAGCATTGATATAGTTATGACATTGGTTAAAACATGAAATATCAGGATGCCTATCAAAGTTGAGGCAGGATCCATAGAGCAGTAGATACCATTATAATTTAGGTTCTTGTGCTAACAGGGTGTAGAGTGAACTTGAGTCCCAGTTGCTGAACACCATTCAGCAATGACCCTGGATCTTGATATCATTGGATGGGAAGCAATGGAATTGTTTAGAAAACTTCACAATGTGTATACATGTACGCATAGATGTGCAGTTGGGTGGAGCTTCATTTGGTCCACAAAGTGTACGTACGTATGTATGCATGTGTGTATGTATGTATGTATGTATGTATGTATGTATGTATGTAATGTGTGAAGTTGTTGGAGCTTGTTGAAACTTGCTTCATCTACCAAGTACCCTAAGCATTCAGTTTCACCTTCCCTCACAGGGCCTCTTTCAGTTTCAACTTCCCCTCAGCACTGGTTGTGAAATCCTGTGGAACTGCTCAGTGTGTCCCACACCCTTACATGTTCTCTCCATGGGAGTTAATCCTTGGAGCCTGTGCCCCTGTGAGTTATAATCATTCTCATGTTATTTGTGCTTCTGTTAGATCTAGAGAAGTTTTCAAAGATAAGGTGCTATTTCTGTTTACAATTTTTTAGGAGTTTCCATGACTTTAAAAAACTCACAGTGCTTCTGTTTATTACTATAAGGCTTTAAGAAGATAGTGTTTGGCTTTCAATATCTCACACTCCATGGCATTCCCTATAATCACTAAGGACAGACTATTGGAGAGAGAGCACATCAAACTTTAAATACTCAAAAATTTTAATTACAAAATAACAATTATAAATATTCATATCCTTATATTTTAAACCAAGCTTTATATGTTATTAATCATAAAATATTACAGAACAAAATATAAGTCCTTTCTCTAAAAAAAGTTTTTTAAATAAAATTTAGTCCTTAACCTGGTAATGCCAAGTGTCCTGAAGGCACTGTTTGACAAAGTTCCAGTGCTTGGACAATCTGGACTGACCCTTCACCACCCTTGATGGATACTTGCTGCACACCCTTTACTACACTTATGCTTCTTACTGTTAAAAGCCTCTCTCCAAAAGCTAGAGCTAGGAATAACAAAAAGCTAGTGTAAATATGATTGAACTTACTGAAAGTTCCCTGGAAAAAACAGTTATGTAGAAAATTGAGTCTTTCCTAAGGACCTATGACTTAAATAAATATTCAGATCACTAATGAGTATTGTTAGTAAGCATGAGCAAGAGAATTTGAAAAGAGTTATTAAAGAAGAAAACCTTAGGGAAATTTTAGAAACTGACAAGCTGTAATTGAAATGCTAGATTTTTAATGTTCAACTTTAGAAACAAGGAACTTGTATATATAGGAAGAGATTTTGATCATGCAAGTTTATGGCAAGCATTGGTACCTTCCTGAAGGCAAAAGTAAGCAGTTTTAGGGACCCTGATGTTCTTCCGTTCTTTACAGAATTGTAATAAAGATAGGGATCATATTGAAACAAGAGTTCAAGACAGACACACAGAGGAAGGCATCCTGGCTTAGTGAGCTGCCTGACTTCCTGAACAGACCTGTCAGCCCAGAACTTGACTGATAGACCACCCTTGCTTAAGCAAAGGGGATGAACAATATTTTAAGAGTCAAAGAAAAAGAATGATGGTCTTATGCCTAATATAAAAGAAATACTGAGGAAGCAAAGGAAGAATTAAATAAAGGTTAAAAGATGGAACTTCAATAGATAGTCAAGTTTGATATAATAGGTTATAGGAAATAACTTTTGATTTATTAATCCTATGCCAAACTAAAATGAAACTAAATTCGAATAGAGTCACCCTATCTATCATTTCTGTAACGGCAAGACTTTAGGACAACAATCATAAGGAAGAAGATATTGAATTTAGAGAAAATTAATTTTTATCATCATGTTAATTTTTAGTTCTTATACAATTGCTGATTGCTTGCTTTGTTCCTCTTATGTAACCAAGGAAGACTTCAGAAGAAGACGTAATTTGAAAAGCTGTGTAACCAGTGTATAAAATTTCTGAGGAAATGATTTTATGTATAAATAAAGCTTGAAAGAGACAAAAGTAATCAGGTAGGAAAAGGCATAGTGAGATGTGCTTCCTCTCTGTCCGAACCATGGGACAGACTAATTCTTCTGAGAGACATATGCATACAGATATCCTTAAGAATTCTTTTAAGAAGAAAGGAATTAAAGTTCAAGATAATAGCTTGTCAGAATTTTTACAGTGTGTGCATTAGACTAGCCCTTGGTTTCTGAATCGTGGAATTTTAGATTTAGAAGTTTGGAGAAGAATTGGAAAAGCTGTGCAGTGTTGGTATGATTTAGAGGAAGAAGCTGCAAAATATCATCAGGAAGCTTAGCCTCCCCCTTACTGTGGGTAGGCCATAATGAACCCACTAGAAGTCCTTGGAATACTCCAATTTTGTTATTAAGAAAAAAATCAGGAAAATGAAGATTGTTATAGGACCTCAGAAAAATTAGCCAAACTCTGGAAACTATGGTAGCCCTTCAACCCGGTCTCCCTTCTCCTGCCACGATTCCCAGAAGATATAATGTAATAGTTACTGATTTGCAGGACTGCCCTTTCTCTATTCCTCCTGCCCCTGCAGAAAGAAAGAGATTTGCTTTTAGTCTTCTCTCTGTGAATTTAAAACAGCCTTATAGATGCTTTCATTGGAAAGTTCTTCCTCAGGGAATGAGAAATAGTCCTACACTGTGTCAAAAATTTGTTGATCTGGCTCTTACAAAAGTGAGACTCAAGCTGGGGGGTGGTGGCACACACGCCTTTAATCCCAGACAGAGGCAGGTGGATTTCTGAGTTCAAGGCCAGCCTGGTCTATAAGAGTGAGTTCCAGGACAGCCAGGGCTACACAGAGAAACCCTGTCTCAAAAAACAAAACAAAACAAAACAAATAAACAAAAAAGAGACTAAGTTATCTCAATGTGTATTTGGTTCATTATATGGATGATATTTTTTGGCTCACTCAGATCAAGCCTTTTTACTAGATGTTTTATAAGTTACTGTTGATCAATTTGCCAACTTTGGTCTAAAGGTTGCTCTGAAAAGACACAGATACACCTCTCTCTTATTTGGGGATAGTCATTTATTCAGATACTGTGGTCCATCAGCCTTTACAGCTAGATTTAAGCAAATTAACTACATTAAATGATTTTCAAAGAATCTTAGGAGAAATTAATTGGATTTGTTCTTTTATTAAATTAACTACTGAGGAACTTAAACCTTTGTTTGACATCCTTAGAGTGACTCCAACCCTCTATCTCCATGCTTCTTAACCGAGGAAGCAAGAAATGCTTTAATAATTGTGGAGCAGGCTATTAACAAACAATTGCAGAGGGTAGAGCTTGCTGAGCCATGGGACCATATAGTACTACCTGTTGTTCACACACTGCAGGTGTGTTATGGCAAGATGGTCCCTTGGAGTGGATCCATCTGGCTGTCACTCCTAGGAAAATTGTTACTTCCTATGTTACTTTGGTGGCACTTGTGGTTTTTATAGGACACGAGCACAGTATGGAAATAATGAGCAGAGATGTTTTTAATATTATAGTGCTTTATAATAATGAAAAACTGACTGAGCTCATTTGTTTTTAATAAGGCCAACATTTAATTGGGGCTGGCTTACAAGTTCAGAGGTTCAGTCCATTATCATCAAGGCAGGAATGTGGCAGTGTCCAGGCAGGCATGGTGCAGGAGGAGTTGAGAGTTCTACATTTTTATCTGAAGGCTGCTAGCAGAATACTGGCTCAAGCAGTTAAGATGAGGGTCTTAAAGCCCACATCCACAGAGACAGACCTATTGGGGTAGGACAGAGCTCCTTTTACATCCAGAGTATGGAAGAGTGTGCTAATGAACTTTACAGGCCAGACTGAACACCATTTTCCCAGTCTTCCTTTGCTACCGATTTTTGAAGACTCAACAGATAATCTTTCCCTTCCAGAAATTCCACGGAGCCCAGTAGCAGCTTTAGTTTTTACTGATGGATTGGCAAAAGGCAAGGCTGTGACTATTAATGGTGAAACTTTTACTCAAGAAACTTCTGAAACTTCTGCTCAGAGGACAGAATTAATTGCTGTGATTTTTTTTTTTTTGCCTTTACTAAGTTACAAGACCATCTTTTTAATCTCTACTCTGATTCACAATATGTAGTTAAACTCTTCCCAGCCACTGACCCCTCTATTCTGGCCTTAAATAAATCTACCATATCTTCACTTCTATTATGAAGCAGAACTTTCCCCTATTTTGTAAGTCATCTATGGGCACATACTAATTTGCCTGGGCCCTTAACAGAGGGTAATCTTCTAGCTGACCTTGCTACATGACCTCATGGACTGGTAGAATTAACATTGTGAAAATGATCATTTAACCAAAATCTATTTACAGATTCGAAGGAATACCAGTCAAAATCCCCATATCATTCTTCACAGAAATAGAAAACTCTCCTAAAACCTATGTAGAACTACAAAAAGACCCCAGATAGAACAAAAAGACCAATGCAGCTCTGTTAACTGTGTAGTAGCCTTCGCTGGCTGTGGTGTTGGGGGAGGGGCAGAGAGTGGAGGCTTAGTAGGCAGCAAGTTAGGTCTAAAATGAGATTTGGTGAGTGTAGATAATAGTCTAAGGGGGAAGGGGAAAGCTGGCCCGAGGAGGGGGGACGGGGAGAAAGGGGGGGAGGGGGAGAGGGAGGGAGGGAGGGAGGGAGGGAGGGAGGGAGAGGTTTTTTGAATTAGGTCAGGGGTTACTTACACCTTGAGTAATGTGAAGTTTCTAGATGTGGGTCTCTGTGTGTGGATCACCAGCTGGGGTTACACTGGGTTTGTACCAGGATGGTAGTGCCAGTTGTAGGGTTCTTGGGTCCAGCTGTCACAGGGCAGGGCCGCTTGGGGATGCAGGATGCAGGTTGCTGGATGTGGGATATGGGACGAGGGATGCTGGAGTTGACTGCACTTACCCCTCACTGTCCAGGCTGTTGATGGGTCATAGGAAGCCCTGGGACAAAGCTCCGAGAGTGGGAAAGCACAATCAGAGGCTCAGGACAGCCAGAACAGATTTTGAGATCCCCAGCCTGAGATGAAGCTGGGGCTGTGGGGTTCTCTTGGACATCCAGGCACAGTGGGAAGTTGCGAAAGAGTTGAGAAAGGAATCTGGGCCTGAGAGCTTGATCTCACCCGCCTGGGGCGGGGTCAGAGGGAGAGGGGGAGATCAGGTTGATCCCAGAGGGAGAGTCCTTGGCTTGACTGCAGGCTTGAGCTCAGCGGCCAGTGGCAGGGCATGGCTGGGAGTGCAGAGAGGCCTTCTATGGGAGACTAGACAAGGCTCTATAGGTGAAGGCCTTCTCCATAGCTCCCCACAACGATCTTTTCATAGATCCCTATGAAAAGGGGCAGTCTATGTTTTTAAGGTATTTACTACCTTGGCAGATTGTTTTGGCTATCCTGTTTTTTTGTTTGCTTGTTTGTTTTAATACGAAGTTGAGAATTGCTCTTTCAAGGTCTATAAAAAACTGTGTTGACATTTTGATGGTTATTACATTAAATCTGTAGTTTGCTTCTGGTAAGATGGTCATTTTCACTATGTTAATCCTACCTATCCATGAGCATGAGAGATCTTTCTATTTTCTGATATCTCCCTCAGTTCTTTCATTCAGGGACTTGAAGTTCTTGCCATATAGATCTTTTACTTGCTTAGAGTTATGCCAAGATACGTTATATTATTTATTCATGGCTGTTGTAAAGGGTGTTGCTTCCTTAACTTCTTTCTAGGCCTATTTATGATTTGTATAAAGGAGGGCCACTCATTTCTTTGACTTTGTATCCAGCCACCTTGCTGAAAGTGTTTATTAGCTGTAGGAATTCTCTGGTAGAATTTTTGGGGTTGTTTATGTGTACTATCATATCACCCACAAATAGTGAAACTTTGACTTTTTCCTTTCCAATTTGCATCTCTTTGATCTTCTTTAGTTGTCTTATTGCTCTGGCTAGAACTTCAAGTACTCTTTTGAATAGAGAGGGAGAGAATGGGCAGCCTTGTCTTGTCCGTGATTTTAGTGGGATTGCTTTAAGCTTCTTTCCATTTAGTTGGATGTTGGCTATTGGCTTGCTGTGTATTGCTTCGATTATATTTAGGTATGTGGCTTGTATTCCTGATCTCCATAATACTTTTAACATGTAGGGGTGTTGGATTTTGTCAAAGGACTTCTGAACTGTAAAACTTTAGGAGAAATATTCATCCCTGACCTTTAGCTGTACTACAGAGCAATAGTGATTTAAAACTGCATTGGTATAAAGACAGAAACATTGATCAAAGGAATCAAACCAAAGACCTACATGAAAATTCACACATCAGTGGACACTTGATTTTTGATAAGGAAGCCAAAACCATATAACGGAGAAAAGAAAACATGTTCAACAACTTGGTGATTTCATCTTCTTAATCTGCCCTCTAGCTAATTTTATTCTAATAAGTTAACTGTTTCATTTTTTGAGTTAAAGGGTAATCAAAAATGAGGGTACAGAAAGAGAATGCAGAAAGTCAACACCAACACATTCATTGCATTTATTATTGTGAAAAAACATAAGACACTACATCCAAACAGAACCTCTAGATGATAAAGTGGACAAAGAGCAGGTTTGCCACACTACAATGTTATGTCAAGTTAAGAGGTGAAGTGTTACCTCATCATAGTCATGTGTAGAGAGGTTCTGCTCAGTGGGGATATGTCCACCAGTACCTGTGGAGAGATACAACACATACATGAGCACATGATGACAGTTGCCCATAGACCTGCATCTCCTCCAGCCCCACCTATCTTCACGGCATCTAGAATTTTCTGTGTTTCAGTCAAAAATTATAACTGCCAAATGTGAACACTTAGGAATCAAAAAGTATTATGTTTGGGAAGAAAAGCCAGTGAAATATCTGTTAAAAAGTTCCTGATTAAGTTTTTTTAAACTGACATAAATGACAAGACTGTAAGTTTTCTATACAATCATGGAATAACACAAACACTAACTGTGTAGCTTAAATGGCATGCGATGCAGTGAACTGGACTTACCCTGTGAATCAGTAGAGCTGAGATATAGGCATCAAACTCAGGGACACTTAGAAGCAAGGAAGAATCCTGTCTAGAGCACTCTTCTGCTTTGATCCAGTCTTTCTTCTATCAGTGTCAATTTTAGTTTTTAGTTGTTATTTTAAACATTATCAAATGTTATACAGGTCAATGGGATTCGGTGTGATACACCCATACATTGCATGTTGTCTATTTCTGTCCTGTTTGTTACTTTGTTTGTTTGGATTTTGTTTCTATGATTATTGTTGTTAACTCATCACTAACTATAGTTATCTGGAAAGAGAATCCTCAAATGAGAAAATATCTCTATTAGTTGGCCTTTGGGCAAGTCTATGGAGAATTTTCGTGATTGACAATTGATGTAGGAGGGCCTAGCTCACAGTAGACAGTGCTACTCCTGGCGATTTATTCCTAGATAGTATATAAGAAAACAGATTGAGTAAGCCATAGTGAACAAGGCAAAGCCATAGTGAACAAGGCACGAAGCAGCATTCCTCCTGTGCTTCAATTCATGCTTCCATTGCCTTCCTTGTCTTAACTTCATGATGGACAACAATTGTAAGCTAAAA
>JADRCD010225733.1:12765-25627 GCA_019843815.1 Montemys delectorum | reverse complement strand
TTATTTATTTATTTATTTATTTATTTATTTATTTATTTATTTAGATATTTTCTTTATTTACATGTCATATGATTTCTCCTTTCCCAGTTTCCCCTCTGAAAAAACAATAAAAAAAATGAAAAAAACAACAAAACAAAAACGAAAACAAAAAAACCCTGTTCCTTCTCCCTGTCCCCCTGCTCACCAACCCACCCACACTCTCCAGTTTCCTGGCCCTGGCATTCCCCTTCACTGGGGCATAGAACCTTCACAGGGCCAAGGGCCTCTCTTCCCATTGATGACCAACTTGGCCATCCTTTGCTACATATGCTGCTGGAGCCATGAGTCCCACCATGTGTACTCTTTGGTTGGTAGTTTAGTCGCTGGAGGCTCTGAGGGTACTAGTTAGTTCATACTGTTGTTTGTCCTAAGAGGCTGCAAACCCTTCAGATCCTTGGTTTCTTTCTCTAGCTCCTTCATTGGGGACCCTGTACTCAGTGCAATAGAAGGCTGTGAGCCTCTACTTCTGTATTAGTGTGGTACTGTTAGAGCCTCTCAGGAGACAGCTATATCAGGCTCCTGTCAGCCAGCACTTGCTGGCATCCACAATAGTGTCTAGATTTGATGACTGAATATGGGAAGGATTCCCAGGTGGAGCAGTCTCTGTATTATCCTTCCTTCAGTCTCTGCTCCATAGTTTGTCTCTGCAACTCCTTCCATGGGTATTTTGTTCTTCCTTTTAAGAATAAATGTAGTATTCACACTTTGGTCTTCCTCCTTCTTGAGTTTCTCGTGGTTTGTGGATTGTATTTTGTGTATTCCAATCTTCTGAGCTAATATCCACTTATCAAAGAGTGAGTACCATGTATGTTCTTTTGTGATTGGGGTTAACAGAACACTAATAGCTTACGCTCTAAGAACAACAATTGAGAAATGGGACCTCATAAAATTACAAAGCTTCTGTAAGGCAAAAGACTGTCAATAGGACAAAATGGCAACCAAAAATTTGGAAAAGATATTTACCAATCCTATATCTGATAGAGAGTTAATATCCAATATATACAAAGAACTCAAGAAGTTAGACTCCAGAGAACCAAATAACCCTATTAAAAAATGCAGTACAGAGCTAAACAAAGAATTCTCAACTGACAAATACCAAATGGCTGAGAAGCACCTAAAAAATGTTCAACATCCTTAGTCATCAGGGAAATGCAAATCAAAACAACCATAAGATTCCACCTCACACCAGTCAGAATGGCTAAGATCAAAAACTCAGGTGACAACAGATTCTGGAGAGGTTGTGGAGAAAGAGGAACACTCCTCCATTGCTAGTGGGTTTGCATGCTGGTACAACCACTCCGGATATCAGTTTGGTGCTTTCTCCGGAAATTGGACATAGTACTATCAGAGAACCCAACCATGCCACTCCTGTGCATATATCCAGAAGATGCTCCCACATATAATAAGGACACATGCTCAACTATGTTCATAGCAGCCTTATTCATAATAGCTAGAAACTGGAAACAACCCAGATGTCCCTCAACAGAGGAATGGATACAGAAACTGTGGTACGTCTACACAATAGAGTACTACTCAGCTATTAAAAAAAATGAATTTATGTAATTCTTAGGGAAATGGATGGATCTGGTGAATATGATTCTTAGTGTGGTAACCCAATCACAAAAGAATTTCTTAAAAGACAACTGTGTAGAAGGAAGGTGGGGCAGTAGAAATTGAAAAGTGGCCTCCACCATGTGCAAGGTGAAATTCCCTGAACGGACTGAAAGAAATTCCCAACTCTACATGGAGGTTGTCAAATTTACCATGTTTCCTGATATCTTCATCAATATCACCAAAGCCTTAGACTGAATCTTTTATACATTCAGCCTTAGATAGTATTTATAGTCTTCCTAGATTCTTCATGAATTGCAAATATCCACAGAGCTAAAACTTTTAGCATTTATTAGCTCTCAGTCCCAGGCATTGCTTATTAAGAAGCTGGGATCATATAGTCAACTAAGGGTAAAAAAAATTAAAAAAAAGAAAAATGGAGGAGGAGGCAAATATTGAGAACTGGTTTTTGAAGCTACGGGAATGAATCTTGAGTGCTGTAATAATTCTGACCTCTGAAAGACACTTGAGTGTAGTAAGAGTAGGTGTATCATAGGTTACAATTCTTTCCTCCACATTGTCCCTGGTGACACTAAATACCACAGATGCTTTAAATTAACTTCTTCCCCTCAACACATAAAAATACTTAACAATTGCTTATGAAATGCAAGTCTTGACATACTGAAGGATTATTCAAAATCTTTTTGTATTTGAGATAATGACTTTCAAACACTTCTCATCTGTGTCAATCAAATGCAAATACTCTGTTCATTACTGCAAAGGTATTAGTAATGAATATGTAAAAATTTTAGGAAAGTGAAGAAATAAAATGAGGGAAAGCATACTATCTGAATATGAATTCCACCCCATCTATAAGGAGGCCTCAAGCAGATTTTAACTAGGAAACTAAACCTTGCTTAGTCCTTCTTTGTTTTCATAAAATACCATGGGTCATGAAGGTACCAGAGAAAAAGATCATAACCAAGGCAAGTCAAATGACCCATGAGGTTCCAACAGTCTGACATAAATGCTACTCACCTGCGGTCTGACTTTGCATACCACTCTATTAACTGTCTCATTTGTCACCTAAGACCTCATAGTTACATCTCAGAGGTAATTTTATTAATCTTTGTCTCTGGAGTCTCTCCTTTCCATCAGTGTTTCTGTATTCATTCCTTTTGTCCTTGGCATGGTGTCCTCTAATTCCAGCACTAGGGAGGAAAAAGAAGTCTTCCCAAAAGAAAGTCACCCATTATAGTTTATGACCACCCAGTCTACTTGAACTAGTATTGTACAATTTTGTTGAGACACACAATCTCAAAAATTAAGGCTGAGAGGCAATGTCAAGAAACCCATTGTTACCCTTTGGTCTCCACGTGCATTTACTTTCAGGTATATAATTACCAATAAACATATACACAAGCTACAGTTTACAGACATAGATATACACACACCCACACAAACAAACAAACACACAGACACACACACACACACACACACACACACACACACACACACAATTTTATTAGTAGCCCCTATTTGTTGTAATAAATCTTAAATCTGTTTTTCTTCCAGGAAGCCCCTCCTGGATACCCTATATTGTGACAATCTACACAAGGGTCCTTCTGGCTTGCATTCCATGTTTGCCCATAGCATTGAACCTTTTTCTTTTACTCATTTAACAAGTCATACTTTTAAAATGTACTCATCTTAAATACTTACCAGTTTAATAGTTTATCTCTTTGTTAGGATGTGACCTAATCATTTACTGCTAGTCTTTAATGCTTGGAATAAATCTTTATTAAATGAGTGAAAGTACTGACTTATTCAGCATCTCATCTATTTAACTTCTAATCTGGAAAGGTAAGATAACTGAACACATAAAATGGTTGTTATAAAGAAAATAAGAACTATAAAGTCTAAAGAGACCTGCCCACCTGCATAGCTAACTCATTTGTTGGCTGTATATTTTGAGGGGTGCTATGAATGCCTCAGAAATATAACTATAATACTGAACTAAAATTCATCAGTTGCCTTAAATCTAAGATCTTATACATTAAATGTGTGTGACCTGGGACATAAGGAATAGGTATAAAACATGTCCTGCAATTGGCATAAGGATGTTTCCTCATGTTATCAATGCTTCATCCTTTTGTTCTTTTGCTTTCCTCAAGCATTGAAAAGTTTAGAGCACATGTTATATATTTATTTTTCACTTCTTTATTTATTCCCCTCATAAATTTTAGTTAAAATTATCCTGACATGATGTGTCAGCATAATTATGTCTAGTTTTCTTCCTGTCATTATGATACTTTCTAAATAATTTTCCTTCTGGTAATGAAATAGCATTGATTGAGACTATATTTCTTAGACAATGCATAAAACAGCTTTTTGAAAGCCTTAACTAAGTCTGGAGTATTTAGCTATGAATTATACATTGTCATTTACTCGCATTACCTCTTTAAAGGAGCAAGAGGACCACAATATTTGATATGGCACTTCAAAGCCTACCTAACAAAGTGCACAGGAAGACAGGGTATTTCAAAATGAAAATAAGCATAATTCTTTTGGTTCAATATTGTCCATATGCCATGATGACCAGTCTCCTATCTACCTGTGAAGATTTTAGACTACTTTTTAGTTATTTTAATATTTTTATGTGTATGAGTGTTTTTCTTCCATATGTGTCTGTGTACCAATTTATTCATGGTGTCCATGGAGGCTTGAACTGGGTGGAAGATTCCATGGGACTTGAGGTACAAACAGTTTTGAGCCATCATGTGGGTGTTAAGGAAACTGGGTCCTCTGAAAGTGTAGCCAGTGCCCTTAACTGTTGAGTCATCTCTCTAGCCTATGTACTGGAACACTGAGAGCATATTTTTTTGCTATTCCAGTGACCAGGCTCTGCTCCCAGAGTTCAGGTCTTGATTAGCATGACCTAGACAGCATTTCTCACAGCTTCTAGTTGGTTCAGAGGGAACATTCTTGGACAGCTATTGCCCTGGTTAAGAACACACACACACACACACACACACACACACACACACACACACACACAGAGAGAGAGAGAGAGAGAGAGAGAGAGAGAGAGAGAGAGAGAGAGAGAGAGAGAGAGAGAGAGAGAATTCTAATAAATAATTATTATATTATGCTTGGCATGTTTTGTTGAAATACCTAGCTTTTTTTTTTTTCAGAAATTAATTGGAAGTTACAAGTTCCAGATAAACGTGTTCTTGAGGATACACAGTTCTGGTGGACCCACAGAAGATGTATCCAACTTCCCAGCTCATTGATTTGAAAGTAAAGGATTCTTTGGATTCTTTGGGTGGCATAGAGATAATCCTAGAACACCTTTGTGCCCTGCCCCCACCCTCTGCTGCAGCCTCTATTTCAAAGCAAGTGAAACTTTCTGCATAGCTATGCTCTTCTGTTACCCGTGCCTCCTAACATAACTTGATTTTAAACTCACAGGAAAGTTTTAACATGGAACAATAATGCAAAACTGGTTTCTTACACTCTCCTGGTTTGAGTTCTAGTAATACAAACATATTATTAGGCATCAGAGGTCTTTGATTGGGCATTCAACAACCCCAAAGGAAGTAAGGATGAATGTCAGGTGTAGGGTTTGAGACTCAGGAACAAATAAGGTAAATGCCACTTTCTCGGATGTTCTCACTGTGGCATGAGACTCTGTTCCAATTAAATTTTAGTATTCCATATAAATTTTGAGGTTAGTTAGAAGATGAATGAATGATGTAAATGTTTCTTTTCAGGACTGGACCCTGAATGTGGATTAGTATAAAAGTTAAAATGAAAAGTTTTTTAAGTCCAAGTATTTCTTCAAAAACTATAGAGAAAGAGCAATCTTTATTCGACAGTTAGCAAGTGTTGTAGAACTCACTCTATCTCAAACTGTGCTTTTGTGTCTAAAAAAGTCAGGATACAAATTATCTCTGACTCCCCTTTATGGGGCTCATGGGCATTTATCCCTGGATGTAGTGTGTGGTCTTTTACTTGCACGAGCACTCTTAAGAAGAGAGACAAAGTGAAATTTTAAAAATAGAGCTTCAAAGCCTAAATAGCAAAGCAAACAGAAAGCCATTTGATTTGGCCACTTCTGTATCTTACGGATCAGGCTATTGATCCATCGCACATAGATTAACTCTGATGCTCTGCTACTCATTGTCTGAGATAATCTTGTATTTGCTTGTACCACTCCACCTGGTTTCTTGGCTAACAATGCCCAGGAAATGAGGGAGGCTGTGGCAAAGCCCTGGATAAAGAGAAGCATCACTCCAAGTTTCTCATAGCTCCCTGTCTTCACTGCTTTTCTTCCTTCCACCTTTCATTTCTGTGTTTGCAAAAGAAAAGAATTAATACAGGAGAAGTTTTAGGTCTGAGGCAAGTTTCATTGGCTGTGGAGTTTTTTTTCTCAACCTATTCTCAGCTAAGTGGCAGGTCACTGGGAAACTATCTATATGCTAAGTTACTCCTTTGGTAAAGGCTTATTGAAGGTGAGGATTAATATTTGGTAACTGCTGAAAAGCAGGCATCTTATATATGCTCACTTCATAAGCCCTTCGAGGTAGTGTATTGCCATCATTGGATTGAATAACAATTTAAAATATCCAGGACAATAATTCATAATCTGAATGAACCAAGCCAGGATGCCTCACTGTATGCCTCTTTTGCTACTTCCAGTATCTTTTTTTCTTGTGCCTCCAGATTGGCTTCACTGCACATCACACTTACGTAGTTTCTCCCTGTTTTAGCACATTCCAATAATCGCTCCCAAGTCCTTATATTTGTAAGTGTACTGGAGATGTGATCACGTACTTGTTATTCACACCTTCTTCCCTTGGCTGGCCATGGGCTACATTTTTCCAAGTGTGAAAGGACTAGCCATGTGAGTGAACTCACGTAATTTGTGCATATAAGACATGCAGTAGTGACAGCTACACATGTCAGAATTTGGTGATTTGCTCTTTCAGGCTCACTGCTTAGTACCTGGGGATCTATCAGGCTACCTGATGACCACTTTGGGACTATTTAAGAAGTTTTTGAGATTATTCTTTAACACAGAAGTTAGTATTATTTATCAATTGTGTTTTGTTTCTTGCTGTCGCTTTTTTTGGTCATTAGGTGAATAACATCTGGTTCCCTGGGCAATGCAGACACATCTTGCATTGCTTATACAATTGCATGCTATGACATGTGTCTCAAAAGTAATATATAACAAGACATCTTCTTGTGTGTGTGAGGACACAAATTTAATCCAGAGGAGTAAAATGAGATAACAAAACAAAGTGATTACAATAAAGGAAACAGATTCTGTTCCTTATCTTGTTCCGCAATTTAGTTGGTACTTGATTGGCATATTACCCTTGATGTCTATATATTGTACATACATATATGGAAATGATTTTATATGGTTTTTATCTTTCTATATGCTAGGAACAAAAAAAGGTATTGCTTATGTCCCTAAGTACTTGCATACTATAGAAGTATACTTTATAGAAGTAAAGTAAGGGAGAACAGAATGAACGTAGACTAGATTGTCTACCTTTCATCTGCTGGGCGCTGGTATGGGTATTTATTAATGGGTATTGTCTTAGTTAGGAGTATCAAACAGACTTGTAGAACAAGAGAGAACATTCTATGTACAGAGAATGAGAGAGAACTAGAAAAAAGTTCAGAAGTGTTTGGTGTAGACAAAAAAATAAAAATAAATAAAGAGGAGAAACAAGGAGAGCCGTTGATAAAACGAGATGGGAGATTTTCAGATGTGTGTGGATGATATGTCCTGAGTGGTCTGTAGAGTAATATTATACTCTAATTGAAATAATAGACAATTAGAACAGTGTGTGTGTGTGTGTGTGTGTGTGTGTGTGTGTGTGTGTTGGTTGAGGGAAATTGATAAATTCAGTTGCATGTTTCAAAAGATCATTTTGGTTTCTGCACAGAGCATTAGCAAATGGTCTGTGGAAGGAACAGTGGAGCTGGACAGAAAGCAATTTCATTAGCTGGCTTGGTGTTATGGAGGGCAGAGGAATGGAAAGAGACCGATTGTTCAGGGGGTTCATTCAACAGGATAAGTAACATTGCTCTACACTGGGTAAACAGCCTAATGGAGCAATGGGAAAATATGTTGGTATGGGTATAAAAGTTAAGAATTCTGAATTACATATATAGATTCTGAGATGCTCTTATGTATCTAAGAGATGTATATGTATTCAATATTTCCATTAAATAGGATGAGATATCAGATACCCATAGGATATGTGGTAACTAGCATGTAATATTATTTCACTTTAGCTCATAGAAACCAGTACAATAGATATCACTGAGAACTCTTTGAGGTAGGAAGGATGTAAACCTAAGTTTAGGACATGCTAAGGTTAAATTAATAAATATCAGGTTATTTGTTTGTTTGTTTATTTTTATTTGTTTATTTATTTATTTATATTTGGTAAATTAGCACAAAAGTTAGTAATCTGGGAAAAGGGAGATGCAAAAGAGAAAGTCCTCTATGAGACTGTTCTAAGATTATGTGTTTAGGAGTATTTTCTTGACTACTGATTGATGTGAGAGGGCCATCATGGGCAGGAAAATCCATGACAGAGTAGTCCTGGCCTGTATGAGAAAGATTGCAAGGCCAGAAAGGGCAAAAAAGCCAGTAATCAGTGTTTGCCCCGATCTCTTCTTCAGTTTTGGCCTGCAGGTTCTTGCCTTGGGTTCCTACCTTGGTTTCTTCTTATGATGCAGTATAAACTGACATAAGCCCTTTCTTTCCGAGCTCCTTTTAGTCATCATTCCATAAAGTCAACAGAAGCAAGCTGGTATATTAAGAAAAACAAAAAGCAGAAGTTAAAGAGAGATAAGAAACAATCTCCAGTATAGAAAAGTATTCCTTCTGAACTTCTGGAAATTTAGAGCGAAGCATCTTAGATTATAAAGTTGTCTCACAGAGGACAAATATTAACACTTGGTTGTCAAACTAGAGATCAGCTCTGGCTAAAAGATAACTTGATAGGACAGGGAAAACTTCAGACACTGATAATGAGTAGAAAGAAAACAGAAACTTAAGATCAGGACTTTATCTTCAGGTTCTATGGAAATGGGCAGAAATAGATAGAAGATGAAGAGCCAATGATGTCAAAAATTATCTTATAAAGTGGAGGACACAAAAGGAAACCTTTATTTTCATGGAAATGATGGAATATTAAAGAAAAATTTAATATGACAGGTAAGAGAGGACATGCAGTTAAAGCACAGCTTTAAATACAAGGAAGGTGGTGAGGATTCATGGACAATTGTGAGACACTGTGTGAGCTAGATGAAAGAACACTAAGGAAATAAAAAGGAGGGCAGTATAGGCAGAGGTGTGTTACATGGTAAGATGACAAGTGTGGGTATTTTTTTTTCTAATGAAATCGAATTGATGGAAGGATCTGTGTACAATGCACTGAAGAATGGGCTTTTTGCATTTCATACGGAAGCAGGATGTATCACCACAATACCATTTTTTAATTAATAAATATAACTGATATATTCAGGGTATAGTGACTCTCTCTAGTCATATCCAACTTCTCAGGCATGAAGGAAACAGGTTTCACAGAGTCTGAAAACCTTATAAAATTCTCACTCATAAGAGATGGTTGTGAAGGAAATTTGCAAGTGTCTGCTTATATGAGAGAACCGTAAAAGTTACATAGAGTCAGGATGGAAATGAAGAGGAGGGTGACTGTGGTGGCAGAGGCTGGACAGCCTGCATGGCTGACTAATGGGATATGGATGGCCAAGAGTTGTAATCTGAGATGAGATGCTGGATTTTATATTTCAGGAGTACTGGTGATGGCAGGGTCTGGCTTTTAAAAGGATGGGTCATCCCATATGAGACTAAGATCGTTACACATGAGAAGTAATTTAGAAGATAGTGTCTGATCTAATCAGCCGACCTGAAACTCTCTAAGGTTAAAGGTGCCCTGTGTAAGCAGGCAGCTAGACCTGTTCCTGAGGCGATGGGCTTATTGATTTTTTCGTATTATTTTATGACATTTTATTATATATTGTTTGCCTTTTTCTTTTTTTTTTCATCATATATAACTTTGTGATTTGTTCTCATCTCAAAATAAGAAGCATCTCTCATTTTGAAGTGGTCTTAAAGTAGCCAAAGAAAATTCTTAGTTTATATATGAAAAAAAAAATGCTAACAAAAAATAGAAAGGAGAAGTTGTAATTACCCTTACCCAGTAATAAATGAGTACATGAACAAGTGAATGGGTATCATTAGCATTTTAAAAATGAAAGGAGTTGCATGAATTTTAATGCATTTATTTATATACAGAATAACTCAACCCTCAAAGATGAATTACTCAGGATTACATGGCTTATTAGGGAATTAAATGAGACCAGATCCAAATACTATGGCCCAGTTCAGTTTCTACAGAAGCTCCTTAAAAAACATGGTGTGTAGCAACAAATATAGTAAAACGTGCAGAAATAGTGTTTAAATTAGCACTTTAGTGTTGTTGATTAGGTAACCTAATGTGTAAACTAAGGAAGACTAATCCAATTTTTCCTCAAAAATTTGAATTGTATCCATCCCTATTTTATCTACCTTCACAACAGAAATGCATTAAGCCATTATATAAGTTTGTGATTTTGCTAAGTGAATTACTAGCTAGTAATTCAAAAAGTGGATCAAAGCATTATTTTACACAATAGGTTGAGGAAATGCATGATCACATGAAGTTGTTACTGGAGATCAGGAGAAATGGATACATAGCATACGGAGGGGTACAGTGTTAGTTCACATAGTCAATGCCTAGGAGATTTCACCTGTGTTTTGTGCTCCTGATTCACATCCCATCACTATGTAGACCTGATATTAGATAATTCCTGAGTATCTCTCCCCAGTTAGTGCAAGAATACCAATCTGTGCTAAATACTAGGATAACTCAGTTATTTCAAAGTTATTTCAAAGAATCTATCAAGCCTGATACTGAAGCACTGATTGCCATAAATTTTGAACTCCCTGTTCACAATGCTATTGCCAACACATAGATCATGAACTTGATTTTGCTCATTTGTTTTTAATTTAAAAATGTGAGAACTCATTCATGTTATTCTTTGCTTCACAGCTTAAGATTTCCCAAGCATGCAGTAAACTCTGGAATTCAGAGGACTAATCAGCTATAACCAAAAACAATGGTTTAGTTTTGGTTTTATAAGAAAAAAAATGACACTGAGCTCAAGCTGTCAAAACAAAGAAACACAAGCAAATGTGAATTTAAAAAAAAATGGCTTGGGTGTATTTTGACATTGCGTGAGAATGCATTATTCAAAGTGGTTGAGACCAGGATGTTTATGTTTCAGATTTGGCAATATTTACAATGACACAGTGAGACATACGACAGTGACGATTTTCTAAACACAAAGATCATTGTGTTTTCTAGGAAGACAATATTCTGAAGTCATTTTGACAATGTCACATATGCTACACATTTGAAAGTGTGAGGTATTTCACTTTTTGTGTTATGTTAATGCACAAAGTTCACACTTTAAAGCATTTCAGATTTATAGGATAATGCATTCACACACTGTAACGTCTTTGATAAGAAATGTTTACAATAGTTATCAAGTATGAAAGAGGGATGAATTATCAATCTATCACTGAGTTGTGCTCCTTTCATCTTCATTTCAGTTATCTCATAGACAACAAATTTCTAAGAAAATAAACATTTAATAAGTGTTATCTCTCTTCTTATAGTCTCCGGACCCTAGAGAATACTCTATAGAAGAACTTGTTCTAATCAGCTGAATATCATTGATACAGTCATATATCTAACATTTAAAATGAAAATTATAGATGACATTAAACTTGATCCTTAAATATTTAAAATTTAACTTAAATGGTAAGATATTCATAGAAGTAATAATTGTAATTAGTAAAATTAATAAATATTTAAAATATTTAATAAGATTTTAAACCCTACATCTGAAATGATGATCACCATGCATATCTGTGAACAGGAAATTGTGAACATTACGATTAAATTAGTCTTAAATTGTTTTAAAAGATTTATTTATTTATTATATGAAAGTACAATGTAGCTGTCTTCAGACACACCAGAGGGCGTCAGATCTCATTACAGATGGTTGTGAGCCACCATGTGGTTGCTGGGATTTGAACTCAGGACTTTCAGAAGAGCAGTCAGTGTTCTTAACCACGGAGCCATCTCTCCAGCTCAGTCTTAAAATTTTTTATAGCTAGTAAATATCATAGTAATTATTCACTTTAAAAGCACCATTTTAAAAGAACATAGTCATGACACAGAGTGTTGTGAATTTTTCCTTAATATCTATAGTATGAGATAGGCTTAAGAAAGCAAGGCTAAAGTGGCTTGTATCAAAGGAGAACAACCAAGTTACAATCAATAGAACATAATGCCCTAAGTTTCTTTAATTCATTCTTAATGACTTTTCTATATAAATGTGTCCCTTTGACTAAAACAAATTTACTCTTCAAACTTAGTCCATTTGAATCTTGTATGAACATTAGAGTCATTTAATTAACACAAAGTACTTTGTTTCTGATGTTGCATGAAGGAGAAATCTATCTTTAGCAGTTACCTAATGAGAATAAGACACATTTCCTACCATCTTCATCTTGCATCTAGATTTTTCTTAATAACAAAGTGCAAAGATGCTCTGACCAGTCTCAGAAGGATCTATTCATTGCTTTTTGCTCCAGAACAAGAGTTGTGTCAAGCAAACCTGCTTCAGAAAAGAATGAGAAGTTAGAAAAGTAGAAGGTAAGTGGAATATCTGTATTGTATCCACTTAAACTAAAACCCACCAATATAGCTCTAGGCTCATAAAGAGCCACTCTTCTGTATCAATAAAAAAGGGAAGGTAACATTGGGTCTTCTAGAATCACAACATGGAGTGACTACCAGTGGGTATGAACATGTCAGACAGTCACAAGAACGAACCAATCAAAGCAGTTAATTCCTCTAAGAGTTCTATATCAGCGAGGTACACCTTATTCTGACATGTAGGACAGGCCTTCACACCCTGCCAAAATGGAAGATTTGATGGGTTGCACGTTGTAAAACCTGCAAATTAAGGACGGGCGATGGTGGCGCACGCCTTTAATCCCAGCACTTGGGAGGCAGAGGCAGGTGGATTTCTGAGTTCGAGGCCAGCCTGGTCTATAGAGTGAGTTCCAGGACAGCCAGGGCTACGCAGGGAAACTCTGTCTCAAAAA
>JADRCD010225732.1:0-10530 GCA_019843815.1 Montemys delectorum | reverse complement strand
TACTTTATCATATGAAAACTCTGACCACGATGGGGCCTATCTACATGTGGAGCACTGGAGAGAAAGAAGAAAAGGAACCGGAAATTCCCACATACTAACGTTAAAGCCACCATGGGATACGTAGAGCATAGACAACTTGTCTCAAAACATGCTGTGTACATCATGTATTTCAGACACATGGTCTGGAGGCTCCTGATCAGTCCCTGACTTTAATTCCTTCTCCCTGAAGACTGCCTTTCATGCTACCACAAGGCGCCATGCAAGCTTCCAAAGCAGAGAAGTAATGAAGAGTCCTAGGCATCTACGAAACTTAGGATGCACAGTGACCAACATGGCAAGATAACACCACTCTTAAGCCAGCATAATCTCTAACTGTAATCCAATATCAAGCCTGATACATACAGTTTAGTGTCATCCTAACCCTTCATCAAGGAAACATCTCTTTCCAAAAGAGCAGTGACCTTTACAGAAAACCACAACCAATTAAAATACAGAAACGCAGAGCCCAGTGCCAATGGCTACATCTACCGACCAACTACTACATCTAAGGCTCAGAAAACATTACAGAAAGATTGTGAGAGACAGAGGATTGGCAAATTCACTGAGGCTGTATCTCATAAGAATGTCAGAAGCTAAATTCATAAATCTCAACAAAATGACTGCCTATACATGAGCTGAAGAAGGACATCACCAACAGATGTGCCAAAGTGGATGGGGGAACACCATCAGTCCTGGTCCTACACAAAGAACTGCAGGTAACTAAGGATTGCTGGGAAATGGGAGAAATATTTTTTCCTTGGGGAAGAGCACACTAACTAGTAATCGAATACAAATAGTCAGCCCTGAAAAACGAACATATAAGTAACTTTTTACAGACTAAGTGGGTTGTATTTTGGGAATTTTATGTATATACTTACATATATATGCATGTAATAACAATAAAGGAAATGGGGTCATGGATTTGAAAGAGAAGAAGGGGAAGTTTTGGAGAAAAGAAACAGAAGGGGGAAATGGTATGATTATACTGTAATCAGAAAATAAAAGAAAAGTACACAACATGAAAAATTTAAAGGTCATATAAAATGTCATATTTGAATATATTTGAGGACAATGGGATTTTGAGCTCTTCTGATTTCTTACTTACAGCTTAGTATTATTAGTACAAGAAGTTCAATAAGAAAGCTATTCCTCAACATCCTTCCAGCTTTATTCTAAGCACAGGCTTAGATGAAATTTTGCCTAAATGCCTATTAAAAGAATAATGGGAAGACAGAAGGATCATTTTAAAAGGTGCAGGTGGAGATTCAGAGTCATCCATTTTAAAATTTATGAACAGCCGCAGTAATTTAACTTATGATGGGAACAATTTTATTCCCATTTCCACGAATGCTAATGTTCACATTTCAGTTATTACAATTAATCTGGTGCAATTATATTATGTGAGCTTGTGTTCAACTGTACTGATTGATAACACCAACAAGCATTAAGTGTAATTTTGTGATCTGTGACACTATACAGCTATTTAACATCTAATATGGAAGGGTTGATAGGGTATACTTTTGACCCCAAATGTGAATCCTATTAGGAGCCCACAGTAAATGACAGTCTAATGATAATGGCATTCACTTACTAGACAAATATTTATTGAGTCCATACATAGACCCATGCTTAGGGTAGCGACACTGATATCTAATGAGGATTTTAACACAATCCAAGAAATATTAGTGTTTTGTTGTTCTTTTCTTGTGTAAATTTTATAGCAACTATGTTAAAATATATCATCATCATCATTATAAAAAATGGTAAAGTACACTTACCAATGTTATTGACTAAACATCAAAAAAAAAAAAGAAAAAGAAAAGTGCTGAAGCTTGTATAACATCTGTTTTCTTCTCAAGCACAAAATTCGGTCCTTCCCACTATAATTATGCTTCTAGTTACTGGTGGATTCTAGAAGCATAAAACATGCTTGTTCCTACTGTCAGAAGCTTAGCAAATAAAAGAAATACTAGATATTTAAATGCTGGTCCATCTTAAAATATGTGGAATATTTGGAAACACACACAAGGAACATCTTATGAAAGTGGGGAGAAGCAGCATTCAGTAGTAAATGTAATTGAAATAACTTAGGGTCCACTGCAAGGGAGCCAAATTACTATGTGCTAAAACCCATGAAATGGAAAGCCAAGAATAAATCTTTCCTTTTTTCATGTTTTTTTCCCCTCTGAAAGTTGTCACAGTGATGAAATAGCTAAATAATATGTTCTTTATCATTTCCTCACTTATATAATTCATCAACATCATATCCTATCCATTCTGCATGTCTACAACTTGTACTAGGTATTTACATCTCTCTCTATGTCCACCCTCTAATCTGTAATCTATTCCATTAATACACAGTATCTAGGCTATGGAAACAACAGCCTAGCTGTTCACTTTCCTGCTCTCCCTACCCACTGAAATCAAACATACACTGTAGGCAAATCAGTGCTCTCTCTCTCTCTCTCTCTCTCTCTCTCTCTCTCTCTCTCTCTCTCTCTCTCTCTGAAACATGCATACACACACACACACACACACACACACACACACACACACACACTTCATTTCTTATCCTGAACTTTAACATTTCTGAAAGTGAAATTCATTTATTGATTTCCAGTCTTTCACATTCCAGTGATTTTAGAACAAAATCAAAGCTTAAAATCCCCTGTTTTGTAGCAGATCACAGACACCAAATGACTCTTTATCATCTATAAAGAACAGCTGAGTGTGTGGTCACCAAAGTTTTCGGGGTTGGTGTGTTAATCCATGTGATCAAGCCACCATATGTATCCTGGACCAGCATGACATATCCATACCATATTTGCCATATTGTTTTATTTCATGTTACTTTTTTTTATTTTCAAGACATGCATCTAGTTGGTGGGATTAGGACTGTTCCCAAAGTGTAGGGAAATAAGTGTTGCTTTGGAAGGAAATTATTTGAAATCTGACTTCCAACAGTTACTAACTGGAAACAAGAGTTATTCTGCTTCTCCTGATCTGATTTGTCACACAGTAAACAAGGAATGATATATACATACTTTGCAAGAATATTGTGTGAGCAAAGGAGAACAAAGTCCCAAAAGAAGAATGTAGAGTAGAAATTCAAAACACTACTCCCTTTGCTCTTACTTAAGGAGCCCAAACTAAACTCTACATGTGAACTAATAGTCATTTTTTTTCTCTTTGAAGCAATCTTTTATGTATTGACTTTATTAACAAACAATACTTTCCTAAAGGTAATTGTTGATTTATCATAACCATACCTCAAAATCATAACTTGTATTTGTCTCTCTGAGATTCCTTCCCATTAACATGTTAAGAACAGTAGTGTGGTCGTCCTCTCTACAATCCACACATACTGTGAAGCTGTTCTCATCTCATATTTTGACTCCACTGGGAGCTGATACTGCCACCTTGTCATGAGATTTCCCCTTGATTATTCTGAGATAGATTGAGTTGCAACCTTATATGCTTCAGCGACTTTTCCCTTTAGCTTCAATAATAGCATTTTCATGGCTCACCTTGGTTCTAAGGACAGAAAGTCATGCTAATCATAGAGGAAGACAATGCTATATGTTAAGACAGGATGAAGTCCTTAAGGAGAGACTTTAAAAGCCTACTTTCAAGCAATGATTTTGTTTGGCATGAGAGTTATATGGTACAGGGACAGTTGGTAGATCATCCCAAAGGCCATGGGAATTTGACTTAGGGGCTTTCTGAATTCTTCCCTTAATGGCTCTCCTCATGTGTCTAATATTATATAGGCAATTACATCTTAATGATCCATAGAAAAAATGACAGTCAACTAGAATGTCAAAACACAGATTTACTCAAGAGTTCTAATTGTTTACAAATGATGAGATCAGAACAAAATTTGGGTCCTCTTATGAAACCAGGTAGCATTAACCAATAGAGAAATCAGAAGCTATACACCCCTTCATATCTTAGGAGAAAGTGAAACTGGCTTGATACACATCCAATTTTCTACTCAGAATTCATCTGTTTTACAAAAGTTCAATTTTGAATGCCAAACTGTGTATCACTTTGGGGAAAATACTGGAAAAAGGGTTTTGTTTTTTGTTTTTTGTTTTGTTTTGTTTTGTTTGTTTGTTTTTTGTCTTTTCTTGTCTCATTGCATTATTAGTATCACAATGACAGTTTTGAGTACTAAAAATGTTTAGAGAAAACAGAGAGCAGGCAACTCTGCCATGAAAGCACAGGTGAAGAGCTACATGCAGAAAAGAAGACATATAAACACAAGCTGGGAGACATGGGCACCTAACTGCACATGATAACTTACCAATACACATTTTATTGAGAAAATCATCTCCAGCCATTATACAAAAGGTGAAAAATATAGATTGTTCAGCAAACATTTATGCTAACCTCATATGAATAGTAACAAATAAATTTCTGGGGGGAATGTCTGCAATTCTTACAGCAGTAATTTTTAATCAACACACAAAACTAAAAAGAAAAGAACATTTCAGAGGGAAGTTCTCATGCAACATAAGAATTCTGGTGATTAAAAAACAAACAAACAAACAACTAAAGCACAGAGAGTTAACCACTCAGTGGGTAAAGCAAGAGAGCGCTCAGTGAAGTTCAAACTCTGGCATGTGGTTTGTATTTAAGTTCAGCACTTAATGGCTTTCATACAAACAAAGGAAAAACTCAACAGTATTCTTTGCCCTCAGAATTTAAATATCAAGGATGAAATGCAATGTAGTGACTATTAAAATTATGTTCACATAAAAAAAGAAATCCTTTGCTTCCCAGAGTTGTGGATGTGACTCTAGCCAGAAACAACAAAAACAGGCAAACATGCTCAAACGTTACAGAATTTAACCATACCTTTGACAGGAAACAAATCACATGCAATTTAAGATTGTGGTTCAGACATTATGTATTATTGATTAAAGAGAAACTTGAGGGCTTACAGTCCCAAGCTCTCAGGTGGAAGGGTTGAACATATGTTAAGAAGGAAAGGACAAGAGTGAAAGTATCTGATGTTTACATTTGCCTTAATGTACATGGAAAGTAAGTAGGGTTGATGGATGTGCAGGTGAGAAGACAAGAGACAGGTATGGCATGAAACATATACCAATACCCTCAAGCCAGCAGCATCTGACAAGAAGGTATTTTTGGAGAGTATAGCACACAAGTTAAATTTTTTCTCACTTTCTCACAAGTTATATAATAAGATTGAGAAATAGAAATTCCTGATTTTCCTTTAATAACCTTCAAAATGTGGTGAGGCAACATTTATGAATCCAGAGCCATGTTTTCCTCCAAAAGATAAGAGGATTGTTTTAATCCTTAAAAACATCTGTGTCACTCTTTGAAGACATAACATTTTCAATATTCTTGTCTTCTGGTAATTTCCAATAATGAGGGACTTCCATCAAGATTTAGACCCCTCAATCTTTCCAAAAGACTGAATGGATTGACCTCTACATAGATTTTTCCCAAGTTTTCATCTTAAAGCATATAATGAAAAGCCCGTCATTTGGGGTAAGCTTTTAGGACTGATATGTGGCTATCTCTTAATCTAGATTAGGAAAGAAATGTTTCTGGAAATTAAAACAGGGCAAAATTATAGGACTATGAGACTTGCTTAACAAATGACAGTCATTTATGTCTAGAGTACAATATCGTATTGAAAACCATGAGAAGGATTCCAGTTAGAAGGAATGGTCAGTAAGATGGATTTGGTTCATGTGTAAGAAGAAGGTATTAAATGTTTTAAACTAAAAGTTATGGCTAGACTAGGGGTATAGAAAAGTGGATATTGTGGCAACAAGATTGTCAAGGAAACTTTAGTAAGGAGATAGAAGTTCTCAACTCTAACCCTCTCAGCATCTCATTTCATATATTTCTAATTACTTCACATCTGTCTTCATGGAAACTGGTTGTGTGTGTGTGTGTGTGTGTGTGTGTGTGTGTGTGTGTGTGTATGCTTCTGTGCATGAATGGATATATGTGTATATGTGTGTGTTTGTGTGTGTGTGTGTGTGTGTGTGTGTGTGTGTGTGTGCTTCTGTGCATGCATAGATGCATGTGTATGCCAGTTAAGCTAGACACAACCATTGCTGTGAATGCAGTCTCTTGCGAAGCTCTTTTAAAAAGAAAAAAGTTGCAGGACCCCACTTCAGACATAGAAACGACTTCAGGAGCTCACTAGCTAGAAATTCTAAGCACTCCTAACAAAGTGTTCTACATCAAGTGTTCTCCCTGTCAGTGAACTTTCAGCAAGTGTTCTGCTGATTGTTTCTTAAGGGCAACATCTGTCCCGCCTGTGGCTTGATGTTTCATTGAAATTTTATGAAATGTACAATTTGATATCTGATTTGCACTCTCTCAGAAATTAATACTTTAAAGAGATCTGCCTGAGGGGTTGCCACCTAAGAATTAACAACTGCATTACACCAATGAGCTGCCATTTAACATCTTATCATGGGAGTGAAACAATGCCGTCTGCTACTTCTTAGGGCCCCATTCCTGGAGAGACTATATGTGAATTATTGCATGCTACCCTTAAGAGACCATGCAAGCTTATGCCCCTTCAGGAATGAGTAACATCTATGTTGACCTTGGCAGACATGCAATGTTGAAAACTATTACCATCCCTTCTCTAAGGAACAGATTACATCCTTTTTACAACACTTATTCTCTTATTCATGCATTCCTCCGTCAGCCGACTCCGGGATGATCCTGAGTGTAATCATTAAGGAAAGGTCTTGAGAGATCAAGCAAAGGATTTCTACAGCTAAACACATGAGAGTGAGAACAGTGCCTTAGAAGAGAATCCTATCCTCAAAAAATTCACTTCAACCTGTGAAAGATGCAGCAGGAAATGATGACTACCTTGTCAACAGAGGTTGCCTGTTCCCTGAATTACTGCTCTGTCAACAGTAAGTGAAAGCAGCCTCCAAAGATGTCCATCACAAACATTATTACTGAATCTCAAACAACAAAGTCACATCTCTCGTCTGACTGTGAGCTCACCTTATGGATAGGAAACGTATGGAGTCATTTTGATTAGGACACTGAAATTATTTTTAGCACATCAATTAATTATTAGCACATGGGGGAATTCTTGAGACTCTCTATTACTTTTGCCCTCTCTGACTCTAGTGGGGATGCAGTATCAAATAACTGGGATATGATAATTCTTTAAGGAATAGAAATAAGTATGTAACAGATAAAAATGTGATAAAGACCTAATCTTGTTACTATATGCTCAAATATTTTGAAACAAAAGAAAATTCTATCTGTTTCTTGGGTGTATGATTACACACACACACACACACACACACACACACACACACACACACTCCACACTTTATATAGAAGTAGGTTAGTTACTATATTCTCTTAATCGTGTATTATTTTACATGGTACAGTTGATTTTAAGTTATGGTATATTTTAAACTCCCAATGCCTTTGTTCTTTTTATAGAGTGTTGAACAAAAAGTTTCAGTTTAAGCCTTGGAAATATTTTTCCCTATAGCATGGCCAAGTACAGGTATTTCAATGGCCCACAATATCACCATGACAACTGATCCAACCCAAGGCTAGCTTCTGTTTAACAGGTTCCAAATTACTTCAATAGTTTGAGTGCTCCAGGGCTTGCTGGCCTTGTGAGTTAAACAGAGATCCAGTCAGAGCGATGAGTAAACTAATTTCCACTAAATGTCTGCACTCATCAACCTATAATGTGCAGATCTGGATATCCGGGTTCAGCCAAATGCAATGAACGTCTGACAGGGAAGGAACTGAGGTTTGTGCAAGTAATGAGTGTTAGAAATAGAACAGAAAGCTCAGCATCCTGACAAAGGATGCACACTTGTTATTTTTCTATTTACCCTTTCTCTTAGACTTTGTTTCTCTTGGGCTTCTGGCTGTGCTGTCTCATGTGTAACTCTTTTAAGGCTTTTCTCTGTATCTCATGCAACAAGGAGAATCCAGACACATGTTTTTAAGAAAAAAGAAGTCTTGTCTCTATGCCATCAATCCTACAGGGTATGCAAAGATACTGAAGGGGAGAAAGGAAGAAAAGGGAAGATGGATAAGTGGAGGGGGAGAAATCTGGGCTGCAGACGTAGCACCCACATTTAAAGATGGCATGGTACACCTGCCTATACCCACAGCATTGAAGGTAAGAGACATGGTAATCTAGACAACTCTCTGGCCATCCAGTCAAGCTGAAATAGAAAGTTTCCACTTTAGCGAGAGACCCTGTCTCAAGGTAATAACATGAGAAATAATAGAGAAAGACACTTGCCCTTCTGCTTTGCCTTTCCCTCCCACAAAAAAATGCATGCAATACACATATACACACCACACACACAACACACACACACACACACACACACACACACACACACACACACACACTACAACAAAGGACAACTTCTAATTACTTTTAAAGATGGATTAATAAAACTGTGCTGTTTGCTGAGAACCTAAAGTTTATTTTCCTTCGGTGAGCTTCAGTGAGTAAGTGTGAAGTTAAGTGCTGAGGGAAGATAAATAGCTGTGCTAAATAAGAAGAAAACTGGAAACCATTTTGATAGGTAATAAGGCATGAAAGGGAACAATTCTATTTCATTGAGATCCCATGGGGCTGAGTCCTCTCCAGTTCTCCATAGTGGACAATAAATCCAACAGTCTCACCGGGGAATACATGTGAATGGATTTCTTGAGAAATTTATCAAAGAACAGAGTTTTGTGTCAGGGCTGATGGGGAACAAGATAGAAAATACGTGTGTCAATAATAAAATAGGACTGCATACACTAATAATGAAGCATCCAGGGTAATAGTCTATGGTTCTCCAATGACACAGAAGATATAGGTAAAATTATGAAGATATATTATATAAATGAAATCACATAGATATATAAGAGTGTGCCTATTATTAAAAGAAGTGTCTTATATGTTGATGGAAGGTTAAAATTTGTAGTGTGGTTTCTGTAAGCTGGGGAGTCAGAATACTGGGTAGCGTGGCTTTCAAAATACAGTCATTAGAACCGTGAAAGTGCTAGCTCAAGTAGTCAAAAGTTGAAGAAAAAAAGTCCAAAGACCTGCACTTCTGATGTCTAAAGAGAAGAGGAAGAGTGGTGTCCAAACTCCTGTGCAGTAGGAAGGGAGATCAAGAGAGAAATAGGGAAAGGGGTAAAAATGAGACTTGGCATTTGCTTCCCCACATTGGCAGAGTGCTGAATTTCCTTCTTAGTAATAACCTCACTGACAAATGCAGAAATGATGCTTGGCCAGATACCTGGAATCCCGCCCATAAAATAAGAATTACTCACCCCAGAGCAAAAGGGCAGATGCTCTCAAAAGTTATTATAGATTTAAGCAAATTTTTAACACTTCTGCAGGTCATGAAGCCTATAATTAGATCTGATTTTAACTAGATCTTTTGGAGACATGGAGTTCTCCATATCACATAGGGAGTACCTGTGAAAATGCTACAGAATTTCTAGCCATTCATCACTTTATACTTCCTGAAATTTAATCTATGTGTTTTCAAGCTGAATTTATTACTTATATAATAAAATTTAGTAATTTTTATTCAAATGTAATTTAAATAAATTACATTATATTAAAATATAATAATTTATATTAAAAGGAGGGACTAGAGATGAATATAGAAATACTCTATGTATTCTGCACATTTTAATTCTTTGCATATGTGTTTATGTGTATAGATGGCATGTAAACATGGGCACACATGTCCTGAAGGGTTTTTGTGGAGGTTAGAAGATTATTCCACATGTCAGCCCTTACCTTCAATTTGTTTGAGACAAGGTCTCCCTTTAGCTATTCAGGCATTCTTCTGTCTCTGCCTCCATTTTTTCATAGCATCACAGGGATTAGGAATATGCAACACTGTGCTCTATTTGGGTTCTGGGAATTCAAACTCAAGCCTTTAATTCTGAAGAGCAAGTAATTCATTCACAAAGCCAGCTTCTTTGTCCACATACTTTATTTCTTCTGAGCAACAATTGCTTCATGTGTGTCTAGAAAGAAGACAGTTCTAGTAGAAGACAGATTTCCAAACTGTGGTATATTTTATTACACAGCCAGAAAAAAGCTGTGTATATATATTCACAGAAATATGTATAATTTTATATGATATATATATATATATATATATTAGGTATGAATTTGATAAAAAACCTTTGGGATTTATATGATCATGAACAAAGGCATCAAATTATCATCCTCAGTAAATAAATATCAGTTTATACATGGTTAAACAAAACAATATTAATCACACATAAATATGAGTGCTGTCTTGGGTAACATGTACTCCATGTGAATGTGAGGTGATAGTTTTATAAAACACTAGAAATTCAACTGTTTAGTTTTTTCACAACAAAGTTGATTTAGAATTTGAAATAATATCACAAAGCCTAACATTTCATATTCCTTAGGTACAAAATTTTAATAATTATTAACCTTAGATTAATAAT
>JADRCD010225728.1:1740-16576 GCA_019843815.1 Montemys delectorum | reverse complement strand
AAAAAAAAAAAAGAAAAACAAACAAAAAACAAAACCCTGTTCCCTCTCCCTTCTCCCCCTGCTCACCAACCCACCCTCTCCTGTTTCCTGGCCCTAGCATTCCCCTATACTGGGGCATAGAACCTTCACAGGGCCAAGGACCTCTCCTCCCATTGATGACTCACTAGGCCATCCTCTGCTACATGTGCTACTGGAGCCATTAGTCCCACCATGTGTACTCTTTGGTTGGTGGTTTAGTCCCTGGGAGCTCTGAGGGTATTAGTTAGTTCATATTGTTGTTCTGTAAATATTCCTTTTAAAAATGAATGGATATGAGGACAACAAAGACTTGACCAAAACAAACTCAAAATCCAACAGGGCAAACACCAAACCCAGCCACTTTACCAAATATCTGACATTTGTGGTGTAGTCTGTGGACACCCAGGATCTTGCACAGACCAACTCTTTTGGCATTAGGACTCAGCTCCATCCCATGATTTTACTGGCAGATATCCAACAATCCAGGTATCTCCCACATCCTGACTTAAACTTCAACAAAGCTTCTTATAACACATCCCAAGACCTGCTTGTTAAGAATTTAATTTTATTACAGAGTGTTTTAGCCTTAGCTGCTTTTCTAGAGCCTCCTTTAAACCTCCACCACTTACACCTTTTTCATTTTATGTGCTTGTAAAATCAGCACTCTCTGAATGATGCTGGGCAATTCTACTGCCAGGTCAAAATGCAGTGTGGCCTTTCTACCATAGATGTAATGGCCTTTGTATACCTTAGTGGCTAAACATAAGAAAAATATTTGTAAATGGTTACTTTAGAGCAAGAAATCCCTTTGGTCATATAACTAATTCAGTCTCTCTCTTTTCAAATTAAGGTTGTCCCTGACTGGGAGCTTTGGTGGTTGATGTCTTGCCCTTAAGGCAACTTCTTATTTCTCTACCCAAAATGCACTATTTCTCACTATTTATTGCTCTTCTTACTATAAAATTGGGTAAGCTTAGTGAGCAGTAGCCATGCCACAGCCAGATAGCTATGTTGCTTTGAAACATTTCCTATGAGGTAGCCAAAATTTAAAAAAGATAGATGATGGAGCAGAATATAGGAATATCAGAGGTAAATTTGTTCACCTATAGCAATCTTCAAAAGTGATACTAAGAATATGGGTTGGAAAAAGGATGGACTTTTCAATAAAGGGTGATAGAAACAAAGTCTTTACAAGCAGAAGAATAACATCAGATCTCTATCTATCCACAATTACATAAAAAAAATCAGTGAATGAGCTGGCTTAAAAATGCAAACATAACTCATAATTATGATACTACTAGAATAAAATGTAGTTGAAGTATTTCAAGACATTAGAACAGACACACAGGACTTTCAGAAATGATATCGTATTTTTTCTTTCCCTTTTCACAAGTAAAAGTAAAAAAAAAAAATAAGACTAAATGTAACTTAAAAGCTCTTCATAGGAAGAATACAGTCAACAGATCAGAATTAACTCACAGAATAGTAGAATATGTTCATGTAGTAGATACTGAACAATTGTATATATCCAAATTACACAAAGAACCCAGACAACTCAATAGAAAAACCAAAGCAAATATTGTTCAACAAATAATCTGATATAAAAGTAGACAGTAAACTATATACATATTTCTCAAAAAGAATATGTAAATGGATGGCATATATAGTAAAAGTTTTCAGTATTGACTATTAGAGCATAACAAAAATCACTTTAGTTAGATTAGTTGTTATCAAAAAGAGATGGCCTTAGGGATGACCTCTGTGACTCTATGCTTAGAATGTGTGAAGCTCTGCGTTCAATACCCAGGACACACACACACACACACACACACACACACACACACACACACACCAAGATAACAAACGATTGTGAGAATACAGGAACAAGGAAACTCTTGTACACTTTAGACCATACATTAATAGCTATTATAGGAGACAATAAAGGTTTTCCTCAAAAAAATTTAGTAATAGAATCCATTCTGTATGGCTGGATGTACAACCAAAGCAATAAAAATCAGCATGTCAGAAAAATATATGCACTCACGTATTAATACTCCAATATTAAGAAAAGACAACAAATGGTAACAATTGAAAGGTCCATGAACAGATAATAGATGTACTTAAAGGAATACTGTCCTTCCACAAAAGAATAAAGTCCTGTTATTGACAACAATATTGATTGAATTAGATGTCACTATATCAAGCAAGCTAGAAACAAAAAGGCAACTACCGTGTAAATTCACTTACATGTGCATTCTAAAAGTGTTTACCTCATAAAAGTTGGGAGTAGACTGGTGGTTACCAAAGCCTAGGAAAAATTCAAAACAGGGAGTATGAAGAAGGCTTAGTAAATAGGTTGGTAGTGAGATAGATGAAAGAAGTCCTGTGTTCCCATACAGAGAGAAAAACAAAAACAAAAACTGGTCTTCAAACACATGATAATGAAACACACTATATATTTGTAGAATAAACTAGAATAAATAATTTTAAATGCTTTCCCAGCAAAGAAAAAAGAAGTGTTCAAGAAGATCAATGTATTTACCCTTGTTAGAACATTATACAGTATGCATATAATGAAACACCAGCTGGTGGTCCATAGTTATGTATAAATATGTGTCGGCTAAGAAAAAACAATGAGCTGATAGGGTGATATAGATAGAAACAGCCTATCCAGCTGTGGAATAGCAATAATGTGTCTTAGAGATGGATAGAAGTGACAAATGACAGCCTGTGTAGGATTGGATGTAGACACTAGAAAGAGATGATGGATTATACTAGATTTCTAGCAAAATACAGGCATGCAAACTCTAGTCACTACTTTAGGATCAGGATGATGCCTTTTTGTCAGAAGTAGTAAGTTCAGGGTGAATGCAGAGTGGAGGAGTTGAGACCTTGAGTGGTTATTCACTAAAGCTGTGCTAATGGGCACAGACACCAGATAGTGCACCATTTGGTGAATAAGATCATCTGAAATTATGTGGATGGAGAAGAGAGGAGCACACTTGAAGGTCAGCAGCTTTCACGGGGTGGGCAGGAATAAGATGGGGAAGAAATGATGAGAGTCATAAAAATCACTGGAAAAAAATAACTCTGTGGTACTGAAGCATGGTATGTGTGGGTGGATTCTTCTCCAGATACTGGAAAACATCCATACAACCTAATCTATCTAGACAAAGTTAGATGAACAGCCTTTGGCTACACTAAGGCTTTGAGACACACCAATAAATAAATAATCATTGCTACTGATTACAAGTCCTCATTGTTGTTTATTTGCTTGAGACAAATGGTCATTCTGGAACTTGCTCTGTAGACCAGGCTGGGCTGGAACTCAAGAACTCTTCTGCCTCTGCCTCCCAAGTGCAGTGACGAAAGACCTTTCCCATCAGAACTGTCTGTATACTAAAGTTTTAAATCATCACATTAAAATTTGTATCCATGTTCCTAAATCTCTCAAACCCTTTTATAAACCCATTGAAAAGGATGCAGTTGCTTCTCAAAGGCTCTCAAAGGTTCATTGTCGTCAAAAACAGACTGGTGGGTGGGGAAATTTGGTTCTCACAGCAGCAAGAGTTACAGAAAATGCCTATCTTAAAATGGATATTCTGGATCTCTAAAAAAATGACACATGAGCATCCTTAACTATTAGAACTGTGCTACACCGATGTGTGTGCAGCCACTCAGGTTTGGACCCTATCAGTCTCTTTGGATTTGCTGAAGTTGATGAAATATCTCTGCTATGAGTACAGTATTGCCCTTGCATTTAAAAAAGATATATGTATCTGGGGAAGAATTCTATGAGCCAAGTCCATTTCTCAGGAAGAATGTTTTTCCAATGTCTAACTTACCTTCAGCAGTGAGAGGAAGAGTTAGTAACTGGTGACAAGGCCAGTGTTGTTGTTATTTATCTTAACTGATGAGATTTTTTTCCTGGATGTCTAGGGTACCAGGTCACCAGAGGCTCATGAGCACCCAAATCTCCATCTCAAAACCATGACCATTGCAGATAGCCGCAAATGCCCTCACTACACTGAGATTGAATTCCTGGTCTCCAGATATCCCTACAGAGAGAAGTCAGGAGAACACAGAACACAGCTCTCCAAATTTTATTATCATCATCATTAGTAGTAGTAGTAGTAGTGTTATGCTATAACACAGAGGGCTTTGATGAGTGCTGAAACATTCTTTCAGAATAGCATGTAGTCCTCAAATGGAACATGAGTATTGGATTGGAAATATTTCACTGAGTCATGAATATATTTCTAATTTCTGTGCTTACATACATACATACATACATACATACATACGTACATTTTAACAGTCAATATAATACTAAAAGTAAAAGTAAGCAATTATGCCAACTTGACTCTCAGATACTTAGGCAATCAGAAGTAGAATTATGTTAAGTAGAGACCTACTACACTTGCTTAAACTAGCAAGTACCACTGAACATTTATATGGAGTAGTGCTTCTTTTAAAACTGCTCCTGTAGGTACTCTGTTTAAATTTTCCTGTTTTTCTCTCCTTCTTGGTGATATTTTAATATCATAGAAGAATGTCTATTTATTTATCTGTCTGTTCTCATACTGTTTATATATTTATGATTTATAAAGGTATAAAAGTAAAAAATGTTTTAATTTGCTTCACCAAGAATCAACTTTTGCCCCTTGAAGGCAATATTGCCACAGATAATGTATAATGTACAGCTAAGTGACAAATAGTCAATTCTGCTTAGCATCAAGCAAATAATTAGAACAAACTGACAAGTCTGTTCTGGCAGAAATAAAATACCAACAGTTGAACAGTCTTGGTGGTTTTGTCAGCTGAGTGCTGTAGTAAGAAGTCTGGTCAGGCTCATAAACAATTGAAATTTATTTCTTATAGTCAAAGTTCTGGAAAGGCTAAAATTAAGGTGCTACCAGTTTTGGTGGCTCTCAGGGGCTCATTCATTCAGAGAACTTTCTGGCTCTTATTTAAAATTATGAGTTATGTTTTGTTGTTTTACAAATAATTTCTTTAATTTTCTACCTTATTACTTAAATTCACTCCTCTTTTTGATGAAAGTTTAAATGACATTTCTTCAAGACAGTAGTCAGAAGTAACACGTTTATGCCTTTAATCAGTGACAAAGTCTGTCTCCTTAACAAAACTGTGAACATTTTCAGCAAGTGCACTGTTTTTTTTTTTTTTTAAATTAGGTATTTTCTTTATTTACATGTACATTTTCCCTTTCCCATTTTCCCTTCCAAAACAAACAAACAAACAAACAAACAAAAGCAAGAACAAACCCCTTTTGCCTCCCCCTTCCCCATGCCTGCCACCCCACCCTCTCCCAGTTATTGGCCCTGGCATTCCCCTACACTGGGGCACAAAACCTTCCCAAGGCCGAGGTCCTTTACTCCTATTGATGATCGAATTTGCAATCCTCTACTATATACCTGCTTCCACTATTTTTATACTGTAGTGTTCCTGGGGCTTGGCACAGGGCCTGGCTTGAACCAGGTAGTCAATAGGTCAATAAACATACGAAAAGGATTGGAAGTAGAGGCAGAAGACAGAAAAGAGCCCATAAACCCATTGCTCAGTTCCCTTGTGGCTACTGTCACACAAGTACTAGCTCCCACTCACTGCTTTTTTTTCTGTGGGAATAAAAATGTCTCTCAAAAATTATTGAAGAATTTTACAGTTTTTCTTCTCAGTGGGTCTTGAATGCAAGTTTTCAAACCGACTAGTGGCATTTAAAGTGTCTTTCCCCACCAACACAAAGGGCCATGCGATTCTGCATGACTATAAATGTTGCAATTATCACCTTCTCTTTAAGAATGATATTTATTGTGTCTAGCAATTCATCAAATTTATTTAACATTCATTACACTTACTGGTTATTACTATTTTATTTAACTAGAATTTAATTCATTAGAAATGTATTAGGAGTCTATGTGGTATTCACCCTGAAGGATCTATGTACATGTGCTACACTTTCACAACTATATTTTACTCTTGGTACTTCTATTATTTCTCTAAACCATTGTATTTTATGGCTAGGAATAAATAATTGTGGATAGTAAAGCAATTGTGTCTTTTATTAATTTTATTCAAATGCATTGAACTTTTGCCAATAGTTTTCTTTACTTAATGACAAAAGTTTCCCAAAACAATGCACTAAATTTAATAGAAATCTTCAATGCACTTAAGATATGGATTGCTGCGAACATTAGAAGCATCAGGGTTTTGTTATGGTCTTCCTTGTATCAGCCTCTTCTTAGAGCTGCAGGCCTTGACAATTAGCAGTGCTTAAAACAATTCTAGGTATTTTCTTAATTAAAATTAAGGCTACAAAATTTAAATGTGATTTCCTGTCAATCTGGCCAGTTCTAAAGGTCTGGAAATTTTTCTTCAAATGTAAAGAGCAGAAAGATAAAGTTGAAAGAGAGTTTTGGCCTAAAGGCTGGGCTTTGTACATCGAAGCATGTGGTAGTCCACAGAGAGATCTGTAGGTTAAACAATGGTATGCCTTTCAAAATGGCGAACCATTCAAAACAAGTAAGCAGGTGTATCTCACAAATTATAAAATCTAAAAACTCAGGCTGCCACACACACACACACACACACACACACACACCTGCATATACACACATACACACATATACACATCCACACACATGTGCATGACTAGAAACAGCATATCTGATTAACACTTGATAAAATAACTTGATTTAAATTCTTTCCCTAAAATTACACCCTGAGAAAGAATTTTGTAGTCTGATCCCTCCAACCCATTCACTGAGCATTTAGTATTTACGAAGTTCCCATTCTAAGCACATTAACCAGTCCAGAGAACAAAAGAGAAAAATGTCTACAGGGTCAGCTATTGGGCTTAGCAGTTAAAAGTTCTTTAGCCATTTCCAATGACCTAAGTATTGATCCTTGCCCGGTTAAAAGTGATCACATCAATTGGAGAGATCAGGAGAAAGGGATGGGATTCAAATTGCGTTTATGTTCCCAGCGAAACTTAGTTATAAAAATAGAAATGATGGTGCTCTGAGATTTGCACATGCTCTCACTCTTAGAGGATAAGGTCTTTGCTAGTGCTCCTCAGATGTGGTCTAGGGTTGTGAACACAACTCAGCCACAACAGACATGTTCTGACCACTGCAAGATACAGGCACAAAAGCTGGCGACACACTAGAGAGATGAGGGCACAGGAATTGACCAAGTGTCACCCCCCTTCGAAAAGGTACTAGCAGCTTAAGATTTACAAAGAGAAGATTGAAAGTCTTGTGACATTTATGTGATATTTCTAAACTCCTTCCCATCTCAGAACGAGGTTAGCTCAGTTTTGTTTTTGTGCTGTTTGTTTAACAGAAAGTAAGGAAATCAAAGGAAAGCAAGAGATGTCATCTGTTTCCCTTGATGATGGCAACAGCAGCCTGTTTTGTTGTAGCTGAGAAAACAGTTAAAAATCTATTTTCAATTAAAATCAGATCATATAAAGTACAAGAAAAATGAGAGTTCAGAAGATGGATTGTATCCTCGGGCTCATCACTTGCTCCCAGGCAGCAGACCAGAATGAGTCACAGCCCTGGTAGGAGCCAGAATGTGAGTTCAGCCAGCCCTCTTTCTTGATGGGCCCTCCTGGTGTGCAAAAACTACTCTGTCTGTTAATATTCTGAGGGAATGAAGCAAGAAACAAAACTTTACAAATTCTAAACAAAGAGACTCTTCAATATATTAGTTAGATTAGACTGCTGGAAGACAGATGATTGTTTTTCTTTCCATTGTAGAATTTCAACTATAACAAACAGTTCTGTGTAGGATCAAGTGTTCTCATTTCACACTCTCTTTCTTGGCATCAACAGCCCCCAACTTATTGCTACTGCACCAGGGAATTTGAGTATTCAAAGCACAGGAACGATTCACCTTTGCGCACAGGACAGCATCTATCTGTTAGCACCTCTCTTCTTTGGAACGATTCTTATTTGCTAAGAGCTGCTGCCGACTGTGTGAGGAAGCACCTTAACTGTTTCTGACTTTGCTAGGGAAAAATAACTCTCAAAGTGGCTCTATGTCTGTTTATCAGGTCACTAAGCACCTAGGACTTACAGGGTTCTCATTGTAAGCACACAAAACAGTCAAGAGAACAAAAGAGAGAAAGTGGTTTCCAAGTCAGACCTAGGAATAGCAGAGGTAGCAATGTTAAAGGCCACCATCTGCCCACCATCTGTCAGCTTATGATTCAGATAAACTGCTACATATATTGACTTTGAAGAATTTTAAAAAATCAGTTTGGTACTTTTTAATTGAAAATCATCACGCATATTTATCAAAAAATACAGAATGATATTTAGTCCATGTAGCACCATTATGACCTTATCTTTCCTTTAGTTGTGGAGCCTTTCAGCTCTTCTTTCCTTAAAAAAAATTACATTCGTTGATTAGTTTGAGGAAGGGGAGAGGGAAGAAGGAGGCAGGCTGGACCTGTGGCCATCACAGTACATGTGGGGAAGTCAGAAGACAATCTGAAGGGGTAAGTTCTCTTATGCCATATGGATCCCAGGGATAGATAGGTCAACAGCAAGAAGGCATGCTCCTTTAACTGTTGAGGGGTCTCATTAGTCTTAGATGTTTTTTTGTAGTTCTTAAATATACAATAGACAGTTGTGAACTATAGCTCCCTCACTGCCCTGTCGAACACTGGAACATGTCACTCCCATCTCTGTTTTGATAAACATTATCTGACCCCATTCTTCTTCCTTCTTCTCTCTTTGCAACCATGCTTTTCCTCTGAGGTCAACTTTTTTGCTTGTTTCAAATATGGAAAGCCCGCAGCATTGCCTTTCTGTGTTATTTTTTTTTCAGTTATTTTGACTCAACACACCATCCTGTGTTTCGATCTATTTTGTCACAAATGACAGGTCATTATTCTTTTTAGAGCCAAATGACATTCCATTGTGTATACATATATCTTTTCTTTATCTATTAATCCATCAACTGATGACTTACTTTTTTCCTGCAAACTTGCTGTCACAATGATTGCCACAATGACCACAAGAATGCTAGTATCTCAGACAAGATAGAAGTATGAAGATAAAAGGCAAGATGAAGCATGCAAATGGAAGAAGAAGGCAACAGTGCTCCATCCCCAGCGTTAGCATAGACAGTATGTATGTAGTTAGCTCTCATCTTTCTGGTTGGAGGTCACATTCAAGCAAGTGACTGCAAATAGCTGTTCTGTTACTTAAGTGTACAGTGTGTTGGGTCAATTTGGATTATCTGCTCCAGTTCTGGCTACTGGACAGAGGGTGATATTGTCCTAGCTTCTAGGAAGGTTGCTGGTGATCAGATCAAACCTGGATTTCTGTATAAGAACTGCCCTTAGCCAGATAGCCACCTTATGGCAGAACACACACCATTATAGCAGATAACATGCATCTAATGGTTATCTTGGAAGGGGTGGATAGGTGCAATGGGCTCAAGATAGCTCAATCCAGAATATCCAATGCAGCTCCAGTTTCCTGGGAAGTTTGGCTGAGGCCTTTGTTCCAAGTTTAGTTTCTTCCTCAAAATTTTGTTTTGTCTAGTCTCCCATAAGACTTGATCTCAGCTGACTCTGGAATAAATCTTCTGTTCTGAAGTCTAAGCATATTAGGGTCTGTTATGGAGACCAACCCACCTGTGTTTAATTTAGATGGAGGGCTTTCTGGGACTATGAAGTTCCTCCTTCATTTAGAGTGGTCACTAAGATAGACTGAGGAGCTCCAGAAACAAAAATCAACATCTCGATCGTCAAAAACACAAACAGGAGAGGTCAGTTAACTGAAAGATTTGGGGAGATTGTTGCTTGAAGGAAACTAAATCTATGCCCAGTGCCGTAGACTGTCCATGCTCACATGGGCTTCATTTTCTCTTGATAAAGCAGCAAGGCTTGAAAAAGCAAGCTATTCCTGGCAGGGACCAGAGAATCCCGCCTCGGTCTTTTGTTAGGACCAATGTTCTCAACCAGTGGGTCGTGACCCTTCCCAGGGCTTTGTGACTCTTTGATAAGGGTTGCCTAAGACCATCTGCATATCAGATAATTATTTTATCACTCATGATTTGTATGTATCCAAAGTATAGTTATGAAGTAGCAATGAAAATAATTTTGTAGTTGGAGGCCACCACAACATGAGGAGTTGTATTAAAGGGTGTCAGCATTAGGAAAGTTGAGAACCACTATATTAGGATTTTTCTCTGTGCGCCTTTAAATGAAGAATAATGTAAGAGAGATTCAGGAGCTCTAAGCTGACCTATAAACACTTCAGTCCAAGCCTCCTAGAAGAAATCAGTGTCATTGATTATATCACAGGGTTTTGTGTATGGGACTCTATCCATCTTCATGTTCCTGGTATACCCTTTTAAAGATGAGCATGATTATTAAATCCATGTCATATGTTCAATTTTAAGAGAACCATACATGTCCCATAATCACACCTAGTACTAGAAGCCTAGCTAGCTACCCAAAGCTGGTAAAGTCAGTGATCTTGGAGGAAAACCTACAACACCCACTTTATTAAGTCATCATGGTCTCTAAATGCATTTGAAATATTTGTTCTTTTACCCACAGGTGATTGCAGTCTTCATCTCTCATCAAGGAAACTTCTCTTTGCAATAGACAGAGACTATTACAGAAATCAATAACAGATCATAGACACTGTTGTGGAACCCTGATCCAGTGGATACATCTGTAGAAATACTCTTGTACCTAAGACTCAGGGATCATTGAAGAAGAGAGGGCAGAAAAGACAAGTAAGAGTCAGAGATCAGGGAGTTTTCAGTGAGACACTGTGTTCTAGTAATCTCAGAAGCTACACTAATAAAGTCTCACCAACTTGACCATCTAAATATGAACTGAACAAGGGCAGCACAGTAGACATGCTAATGTGGGTGGGGAAACCCCAAGAGGCCCCAACCATACACAAAGAACTACAGGCAAATAAGGAATGTGGAGAATGAAGAAAAAATGTCATCCTCATGGAAGTATACTGTGGGCAGTATAAAAACACACACACAGTGACATTCTATATTGGAAAATACATGCATGTAACAATAATTAGTGAAAAGAGGCCAGGAATTTGAAAGAGAGCAGTCAAGGCTATATGGGATGGAGTTAGGAGAAGGGCAAATGATGTAATTATAATGGTATCTCAAAAATTAAAAAAAAAGAAACAAAAAATTAAATTTCTAAAATCTCTCATTCCTTAAAGGAAATTCTATCAGGCAGAAATGAACACAAGCGAAACTTAATTTGATCATAATAACCCAAGTGCTAATGAGTTAGTGTATCTGTGGGTCCATGTAATCCTGGAAAATACTCAAGGGTAATTTCTTTAGCCTTTTTTCTTCTAATAAGTGACACCTGCAGCAGTAAAGGATGACACCATCTGCATTTCAGGAAACTAGTATTCACTAGGTATTTATTTATAATTTCTCCTTGACAATAACCTTAGAAAAATCAACATTTTATAGTCCAAGAGATTAAAAAAATTAACTCAGTCTAAGTTAGAAGACTATATCATACTGTGTTACTTATTGTTTGTATCTTAGGAAATTATGCTACCAGACATTTCTTCTTCATGCTCAGCCAAGCTGGCATTCCTGAGGACTATGATAACCTATGACAAGGGTACCAAACCACAAAGGGGCCATATCTGTGCCTTGTTTGTCCCCTTCTTCCCACATTATCGCATTCCAAAATGTGATAAAGGCTTAAAAGTACCTTAATACAGTTATAATCACTGACTACAATCTTTACAAAACTCCTAAACTTAATTCAGCTGGAAAAGAAAACATATCATGAGATTCGAAGACATTCCTAAGACAAAAGTTTCATTGACCAAATTGGTTTAGGAAATGTTGACAGCCCTTTATTATTTACAACACATATAACAGTCCATGAAGCCTGTTATTTTATTAGGGATATTAAGATTCTGTAGAACTTATTTCTATGTCTTAACATGATGTTCTAAAAACTTATGTGATCCAAAAGCATTCTCCTGTTTCCATTTCTAACGCATCATAACATGTTTTGCATATGTGCACATCCACAAAAGCTCATAAGCAAGCACCAGGCACCTGCACAATACAGTATTTCTGTATATCTGCAGCATTATTTTCAAGGGCTTGACATTGCCATATATTTCAGTACCTTTGGAATTATACAGCCTATGAACATGACCTTGCCACCTTTGGATCACTCCTATTCTTGGAAGGTTCTTTTTAAAAATTAAATAATTCAACTTGGATTTACTCAGAAAAAGTCTATTCTTTAGCATAGTATTCTTTTAAATTCTGAAACGAATTAGTATTCTATTCCTACTATAAATAACTTCCCTGTTCTGTCCTAAAACATCCCATTTCTGTTCTTTAAATAAATTTGAAAACCTTCTCTGTTCATTCTCTGGCCATTGCACTTTATCTATAGTTCCTTAAAATGCCACATAAGAGTTGATGCACTTGTCTACTGGGGTGTAGAGAATAGCAAGTTGTCTCCACCATCATCTGGTCCTTTTACTATTCACAATGGGAAATTTAAACTTCTAAACATACCTCTGAGGCAGAAAATTGTTTGATGAGGATTTTGTTCAGTATAAATTAATCTTGCTGTTTTTCTACTAAGACCTCTTCTAAAACATGGTTTGTAGCACTTTTTCTTTTTACATTAAAGTTCCACTTCAACCATTCCATACTGTACATACTATATAAAGATTACCCAAGTTTATTTCTTCATAGTATTTAATAGTTTTCAATGTCCTATAAACAATGATAGAGCCCACCATTTTCTCCACTTTGATTCCTAAAAATTCATATTCATTCCATCAGTACCTTCCTCCAGTCAGTCTAACTTCTGAGCACCTCCTGCTGGTTTTTGCCTTGATGAAGCAGCTCCACTCTTAGAAGAGGCAACACAAGTTTTCTACCTCATGACTTCTCCTTTAGCTCATCCAGACAGAATTATAAGAAAGGCTCTCACATGGTATGTATGCACTCTCTGATAAGTGGATATTAGCCCAGAAGCTCAGAATACCCAAAATACAATCCACAAACCACAAGAAACTCAAGAAGAAGGAAGACCAAAGTGTGGATACTTTGTTCCTTCTTAGAAGGGGGAACAAAATACCCATGGAAGGAGTTGTAGAGACTAACTATGGAGCAGAGACTGAAGGAAGGACAATCCAGAGACTGCTCTACCTGGAAATCTTTCCCGTATTCAATCATCAAATCCAGACACTATTGTGGATGGCAGCAAGTGCTGGCTGACAAGAGCCTGATATAGCTGTCTCCTCAGAGGCTCTGACAGTACACAACTAATACAGAAGTAGAGGCTCAGAGCCATCCATTGGACTGAGCACAGGGTCCCCAATGAAGGATCTAGAGAAAGGACCCAAGGAGCTGAAGGATTTGCAGCCCCTTAGGACAAACAACAATATGAACTAAGTAGTACCCTCAGAGGACCCAGGGACTAAACCACCAACCAAAGAGTACACATGGTAGGACTCATGGCTCCAGCAGCACATGTATAGCAGAAGATGTCCTACTCTGTCATCAATGGGAAGAAAAGCCCTTGGTCCTGTGAAAGTTCTATGCTCCAGTGTAGGAGAATGCCAGGCCCAGGAAGTGGGAGAGGGTGGGTTGGTGAGCAGAGGGAGGGTGGATGGAATAGGTCTTTGGGTTTTGTTGTTGTTGTTTTTTTGTTTGGAGGGGAAATCGGGAAAGGAGATATCAATTGAAATGTAAATAAAGAAAATATCTAATAATAATAAAATAAATAAATAAAAAAGAAGAAAAGCTCTCAGTAGGAGCCCAAGGCCGTTTAGTGGTTAAAAAACAGAGGAGCAGTAACAGGTTTGAAATCTAGAAGTTGGAACCAGTGTCAGGCAGTTGAGCTGTTAGGAGTAATGGTTAGTCAGAAGATGCTAGCTGCCCATGTAAGCATCCCCTGGATGCTACTGAGTTACTATGACAGTGAATAAGCGAAGATTGTCCAATTACTAAAACAAACAAACAAACAAAAAAAACAAACACAAAAAAAACCTGTAATCATATTTATGTGAATATTTGATTATACAACTAAGCAGTTGCTTGGTTGAGACTATACTTATAAAAAACAAAGAAACAAAGTGGCGTAAAGACCATGTTGTCTTTCCTCAGGCTGCTATTCACAGCAGTCTTAATGAAGTCATTAAGAAGCTATTGATTGCAAGAGTCATTGAACATAAAATATGCTATGAAATAGAAACATTGGAACAATGTCTAGTGTGTTTCAAAGAAATGTTTGACCCTGTGGTCCTTAAAGACCTTTTGCTTAGTTAATTTCATTTAATGGTATTTCCTAAATTAAACTCATTTTGTCCCCCCCAAAATGTAGAATGCTATGGGTATAACCCTAAAAGGTAAAATAAAACATGTTGCATAACAAAGCATACTCAGCCCTAGATTATTTCAGAAATCTACAGGGGAAAGTCATTAGAGGTTGTTGAATTGGCAGTGGATGGAAGGGAAGGAAGGATACTGGCTGTGGAAACAATCAGGGGAACCTTACACAGAAATTCCAAGCTTCCGATGGGACTCATGTTCCTAACAATATTAGCAACACTGTTTTTTAGATTTTTCCTGTTAGTTTCAACTGTTGATTTGAAAAAAAACCAAGAAGCATTTCTGGTTGTATACATGTGCATTGCACGTGTTGTATGTCCAAAGTCTTAAGAGTCACACCTTGAATCTTAAATTGCTTCAATTCTCTCTCTCTCTCTCTCTCTCTCTCTCTCTCTCTCTCTCTCTCTCT
>JADRCD010225727.1:875-49117 GCA_019843815.1 Montemys delectorum | reverse complement strand
TGCTTAGAACTATAATATTTATGCTCTCAGATTTAGGAATTGAATCTAAAAGACTGCAATTAAAAAATAGTGCATAAAAAATGGCTGAGCTGTCAGTTGCTGAAGCTTTGGGTGATTATTAGAGTCTCAGAGTCCATAGAAACCATAAAGATAACTACGGTGCACGCATTGAACATATCTGTAATCAGAATAGAAGTATGACAGCTTTCAGGGAGAGGCAGCAGTGTCGTTTAGGAATAACTTGAATAAGTTGAGGAATCAAAGTTGATCTCTGTTCCATTCCAGGATCCCTCAGAAGCTCCACCACCAACAGCAATCCTCTCTCCAAGAGAATGAGTTTCACGGAAGTGACCCCTGTAGACAATCCAAGTGATAGAACCAAATTCTTCATCTCTGAACCACTCAGAATTTTGCCAGGCCATTTGGAATCATCCCTAATGGATTTCCAAGGCAGTCTGAGTTGGCCTCTCACAAGCAAAGAATGTTTAGAGCCCATCACCCTGAGGCAGGGGTGACCTTGAGGGCTTTCTTAACATTTCCGAGTACTAAAGGAAGATTTGAGACAGTAACAAGAGAACAGCAGAAGCAAAGGCAAGACAAATTTCCAACAGTCTCAGCAAAGGGGGAATAGGCAAATCGGGCAATGATCCCAAGCAGACTGAGGGAAAACCTAAACAGACCTTCTGAAACTGCACACAGAATTCAACTGGCCATATATTTCTTAAGCATGGGCAGACAAGCAAGCAAAACGAACAGGACAAGGTCCCTGTGCTCTGTGGTATAAAAGGAGTCACAAGAGGCCTCAATAGCCATTGTTGTAGTCACCATTTTCTTGGGGACTCACTAAACCTGCAGAAAGGCCCTGAATGAAAGCATTTATTTAAGGAAATCCAGAACACAGATCCCAATGTAATAATGCCCTGCCTGAGACATCTAGTCATTGAGTAAGACATCTTTGCAGTACCAAGCATGGCTTTATGTACCAAGACATGGCCATCTTAAAGCTAGAGTCTCTGCTTTCATGAGGTATCAGTGACAGGGCCTCCATATTCCATGTCAACCATTAGCTAAGGGACTCCCACTAAACTCTGAAAACGATGCATAAAGATATAATAGATACACCCCAGGGATGACAAATAATTTCTTATTTAAACTAGGTGTCTGAATGGACAGAGATAAGCCACTTTCTAAAGGATGAAATGCAACGGATTTTGTAACTGAAGACTAGAAATAGAGCAGAGAAAAATAAACACGGCCCAGTTCCAGCCAGGGTTGCTGAGGGAAACCATCTTAATCCAATACCACGATCCTTCCTCAAGCGACACACTCAGAGAAGCGCAAAGGGATGGTTTCAAAACAAAGAGACTGGGGATTCTTTTTTCAGATTTTCCAATTTCCACAGAACTATAATTGTTTCCTACCCCTCGTGTGTCACGGAGCAAGCCTCCTAACCCAATTAAGCCCGCCAGCCAGATGCCCACAATTACTCCCTCGAATCCCACTAAGACCATGTGCTGAGTCAGACAAGAAAGAGCTCCACAACAGACGCCAGAAACATGCCGATGAGCTCATGAATCACACATGACCATAACTCCTCAAATACACTTCACCATGCACAGGTTGGGTAGAGGGGTAGGTAGTTTCTCTCTTTAACAACGAGGTCCCAAAAGAGATCAGAGTTCAAAATCTATTTCCCCATTTTCTCTAGAATGAGTCAAACCTCCCCTCATACCAAGAATGTATTTTCCCCACTGGCTAAGATAGAAGTCTTATCAACTGTGAGACACTACACAGGTGAGAAACCTAATGTACTTCTACTAGAAACTGCCTTCTCGTTACCTAAATAGAATCCTTCTCCTACTCTAGTGGGCTAAGATATGTCATATAGATTTTTTTTTAAAATTGGCATCCTGGGCCATATACTACAGTATCATATGGTATGAGTTCATTTATAAAAAGAAGAAACAGCAGGCAATATTAATCTAACCCTGTTATAAAATCAGGGCTGTGGTTACATTTAGTGAGGAATTAGAATCAGGAAGGTGGCAGGAGAGAGACCACAGGGGTGTTGCCAGCATTCTGCTTATTGATCCATGTGCATTAGTATATGCCATAGGAGAAGCATCAAGCTGTAGAGCGAATACATGCTATCCTGCAAGCATATGAAACTTTAATTCCTTTCAAATTTAGCTGCTCCACAGTTTGTGGTTTATCACTAAGTTATGTTTATCTCTTCCTGAAACATACTCAGAAGCCACTCAGAGTTATGGAATTTCTCTAGCCAATTTGTAATGCAATAGATATAAATAATAAATACATAAATAATTTTTACAGACTTGACTAGTCTTTCCTAATGTGTCATCAATCAAACAGCACCTCCAGGCTGTGGCATACAACCTCCTTTCAAGTGAATGGCTACTGGAAGGAATAGGTATATGCATACAAGCATATTTTCCCAAATCTGTAAGTCCCTTTTGAAATGAAGACAGCAAAGAATTCATCACTATGGATAAGGATTTCTGAAATATAGCATTTTTAATACTCCTCAGAGTCAGATCATTGACTATAAATGATGGCTATACTTTCTTAGCACAAGAATCGGTGGTCAAAATCTTTTATGTTGTTGCTGTTGCTGCTGTTTCTTTCATTAAACTAGAGTATGGTAGATAAAATGACAGTAACAAAGAGAACCCACAGAGAACAGGAACAGGGAGACAAATACTATAAATCTCCAGAAAGACAGCCTAGGAGCAGCCAAGAGCACCCATGCCAGGCTGCTGACTCATCTCCTCTGTGCCAAAGCTTAAGCACACCTGCACTAGTTTCTTTCCTGCAGAAAGAAGTACTCAAGTAATTGATGCCAACCAAAGGTCTCGACCGACGTTAATCCTGGGCCTCTTACATGAGAGCATCCTGATTCTCTCTGATGAACCTCATCAGGGCAACACATTTTAATGTGTAACTCAAATATGTTGGAAGAATGGGTCATCTTAAAACATCTTTTTCATTGCATACTGAAATGGAGTGTCTGGTGAAATAAGTAATTAAAACTAAGACTGCTCTTTTTCCTCTCTGCTTGGGGATTTTCCTTTTTTTAAAGTCTTTAAAAAGACAGACAGATGGCTGCTGAGTGCAGTCAATCACCACAAAACTAACGTCTCTTCTTAGGCAGTTCGCAGTGCATTCTCAAGCACCGTTTCTCCCTTCTGTTCTGCTCTTGCCACTTAAACTCCAAACATGGGGAGGAGCCTCTACAACACTAAAGCCCTGAATAAGGAGATGCTCACACACACACATAGGCTGCAGGTATAAATGGTTCACAGCTCCATGGTGTTACAAAAGTGAAATGGACTCAAGAGACAATACACGATTTTGAATTTTGATCCTTCTCAGAATAGCACCAAGTGAACGGACCCTCTCACACACTGGGAAGCAGTATCCAGATGCCGCAGCTATGGACAAGATCACCAATCAACAGCCATGACCAGCAGCTGCACCTCTAATCAGGCTATTACATCCCCAAAGCTAGGTGTATTAAATGCATTTTTTGGACTCAGAATATTTCCAATTCATTACGTGTCTATGAAACAGAATCTCACCCTAAGTCAAAGGGCATTTGTACACAGCTCTGGATCTGGGTACTGGTTTCGTCCATTAGTTAGCAGGTGTGGACCTCACTGTGCACTGCAGCAGCAGCTATAGCTGTAACAACGTTTCTCCAGCTTCCTGTTCTTCATCTCTGTAGCAGACACACCTACCCCATCCTGAGACTGTGAGAATCAGACAATGCAATGTACAGCGAGCAATTGACACCACAGTTGGCCTTGAGTGAGTGGTCAGTAACTTGGAACCAAGTTTGCAGTAGTAGAGATCATTTTTCTCTTTTAAAAAATGGACTTTACAGCCCAGTGTGGTAGCATGTACCTAGAATCCCAGCCTTTGGATATAAGTTTGAGGGCACCCTTGACCACTTGCTGAGTTCCAAGCCAGCCTGAACTGCTTCCGACTATCACTTCAAATATGCAAAATTCATAATGAGGAATCCAAAACTAAGATTATCTTTTGAAGTAATTTAGACAAAATGTGATATTATAGATGATGTGGTGGTTTGAATGGGAATGACCCCCTCCCCCAATAGGCTCATACACTTGAATACCCTCTGTTCCTAGTAGGTGGAACTGTTTGGGAAGGATTAGAAGATGGGCTTTTTGGAAGGAGGGGTGTCACCAGAGTGGGCTTTGTTTCAAAAGACTCATGCCATTCCAAGTTAGTCTGTCTCTTCCTTGTGGCTATGTCTTGGGACATGAGCTCTCAGCGATTGCTCCAGCATCCTGTCTGCCTGCCTGCCTGCCTGCCTGCCACCATGTTCTGACTTTGATGATACTGGACTCTAACCCTCTGACACTATAAGCCCCAAATGAAACTCTTTCTTCTCTTTCAGGTTGCCTTGATCATGGTGTCTCTTCACAGCGATTGAGATGTATCTAAAATAGTGGTTAAGAGGATGGGGTGCTCTTTCAGGGTACCCCAGTTCAACTCACAGTGCCCAGTGAATGAATGGTACAGTGGTGGCTCACAACCTTCTATAACTCCAGTTCCAGGGGATCTGAAGCCCTCTTCTGGCCTGCTTGGGCACTGCACACACATAAACTGACACACAGGGAGGCAGAACACCCCATACACATAAAATGATGTTTTTAATATGTGTATTATAAGAATGTTGATTATACCCTGGCTTTCCAATGTGAGCATTCATAACAAACACAATATATTAGGAAAAACTTCCAGAAATGATTTCCATCTTTGAAATGACCTATTACAAGTCATGTACTCTGAATTTCACTTTCCTTACTCATAAAACGAAGTAATTAATAGCCCCCCCCCACAGCACCAGGTACGAAAGCCCTTAATAGTATCTTACATATTCAAAGATAATTATTTTCAAGCACATGGAATAAAAGTCACCCAAGAGCATAGACAACATAAACTTAAGGAAAAACAAAAAAACAACAAAACAAATGTAAATTTTCTCTTCCTTCTTTTTCCTTCTTCCTAGCATCCTGACAATCATCTCCAGTTACGACTAAATTTGTTTCTCCTTATGTTACACAAGTTGAGGGTCTAACTTTACACATTTCTGATGGTCCAGGCCCACTATAACTCTCCCAGTGCCCAAATCAGTAATAAATTAATTCTCTACAAGTGGAAGGTTATTGACACCACTGTAATTTAGCCTGAGGAACATACCATCCACCCACGGAAAGCATAAGAGTAGAAGTGATTCCAGACTATCCATTATTTTAACCACTAATTAGAGAACTTTCAGAAACGAGTCTTTTGCTTGGCTTTCCTTCGTTCTCGGCTCACAGCTAGGATAAGAGTGACATTTGAGAAGGAGGCTTACCTATTTGCACCATTTCTTCTGTACCAGCCTGGAAAGGGGGGGGGGGGGGAGGAAAAAGAAACGGTTACTGGGTTTCCATCTTATCACGCTGCGCGGTTATTTCTACCATCAGTGCTTTTTGGGAACTGGCTAATCAGGAGACCCAGAGACTGGAACTGCTGTCTGAAGGCCGACCGACCTGTGGTTCCTAGAAGGCTCTTGTGACAGGAACATGAGCCAATTCTAGGACTATATGAGAAAGGGACTTGTTGGCCAGCTTTAATTTTAGTATCTGTGAAGAGAGTAAAATAGTGACCCTCAATGGCCTCTTTGGAAAACTCCAATACTAAGTCACACGAATCAGGACGGGGGGGGGGGGGGGGGGGGGGGGGGCGGGGAGAGTGAAGTCTACATTTCACCAGGTGAGAAGCGGCCTGAATCCTAAGAATCAACTAGAGGAATGGCCCAGTCTTAAAGCCCCGTGGTCAGACCTAGCAAACCAGAGAGGCTACAAAAAAAAAAAAAAACTCACAGAAAAACCATGTACTGATGAGAGCCCACTGTTCCAGTGTGGATGTGATTTACTACAAAAACGCTCCCCAGCCTGAGCCTCCTTCAAGGGCTCTTCTGAGCACATCAGCTTCACCTTGAGTCTCCACAGGGTGGGGGCAGGGCCAAAGGCACCAGAGCTGCACTCAATTTAGCTTTAAAAAGAGGAGGAGTTCTGCAGAGGGGGAGGGGAAGAGGCGGCAGACTTCTCCAGCTCTGGCTGCCCGCGGAAAAGGCGAGGGCAGGAAACGTCCCAGGCCCTCCCCAACTGTCAAACTGCAGCCCAGCCCCGGTGCTCCCAGGACACGTGTCTGCTGGGTAACTCCGGGTCCTGCCTGGGGACTTCTTGAAACCTCTTATCCCTGGCTGCCTGCAGGAGTAGGGAGTCAGGAGGACCGAGAGCCTGTGGGCTCCGGGGATCCTCAACCCGAACTTCGCCAGAGCGCCTGATGGCCCCGCGAGAATGAGATCTGGCTGCAGTCTCACACCTGGACCGCTCTCGGTCGCCGCGGGCTAGGGAATCCCCAAGTGTGACGAGCCCAGGCTCCTAGGGGATGGCTGTCCAACCTCCGGTGCAGTGAGCGCCCCAGGCCCCAGCCCCGCGCAGCGCCCGGCCCTCCACGCGCCGCCTCGGAACGCAGAAGATGCCCCAGAAGGATGGCAGGAGGGGAGGAAGGGAGAGTGAAAGGGACGGAGGGGAGGAATTCTGTCGGGAAAAGGTTGGGTTTGAGTTTATTATTATTATTTTCCACTTACTTGTCCATCAGCTGATGTCCCAACCTCTACCAGAGAGGCTGCTATCAACCAAAGTGACAGGAACACCATCACGAGTCGAGTGCACTTCGCAACTATTGGGCAAAGCAGCTACCCCAGCGCAAAGCACCCCCAAAATAAGTTTCCTTTTAAAAAGCGCAAAGAAAATGGAAGAAGGGATTGGGGGTGGGGGGCGTGCAGAGCTTTAAAAAAAAAAAAAAAAAAACAGTTATCTTGGGCTTTTGCTCAATGAAAAGACAACGTGAGCTGTGCGCCTGGCCCCGTGCCCTGTCGGTCCTTTCCACTTCACCTTCTCACCCTGTCCTCCCAAGCCGACTGTGAGAGAGCCAGAGGTGCTGCGAGCCGGGCAGAGGCTGACCCGAGCCGGGGAAGGGACCGGGACCGGGCGTCCCACTCTCTACCCCGGAGCTGCTTTTGCGAGGCTCTCGGAGCACCGTGGGCCGCCGAGGCTAAGCACGGAGACGGCTCGGGTCCCGGGAGCGCAGCGGCGGGGAGAAGTGGGAGCCGGAGCCCAGCGAGCGGGAGAAAGAGGCAGCGCGAGCCCTGGATCCTCCGCCGCACACGCAGTGGGGGCGGGAGGACGAGGGGAGGAGGCGGCCGCCTAGGAGGAGGGAGGAGTGGGCCGCTCGCCCGCTCCGGTTGCTCGCGGGCCCCGGCCGTCTGCTCTCTGCCCGCGACCCGCCGGGCGCTAATAAGGCGACCGAGTCACCCCCTCCCTCCTCCGGGCGGCCCCTCCCGCCGCGCGCCCACGTCACGCGGGGCCCGCGCCCCCGGCGCAGGGTCAGGACTCGCCCCGTCCCGAGGACTGCGAAAGCGCCGCCTGGACCCTGCATCCCTTTGGTCTCCGTGATGGGACGAGGGGAGGGGAGGGTCCCAGGCGCGCCTCCCAGCCGGACTGGAGGAGGCAGGGGGAGGGTCCGCTCACCAGACCTGGGCTGGAGGAAATCACCTCCTCCAGCTTTTCTCATCCCCCACCCCACCCCCCACCCACCCATGCAGAGTAAAGTCTCCGGAGAGAGAAGCCCAGAGACCCAAGGACATGGGGGATTTTCCCCTCCAGACACTCGTCGCCTCCCACGCTTGCCTGGGCGCGGGGAGGGGGGGGGGGGGGGGGGCGGGGGCCTCTCCCGGCAAAACTCTTGTTTATGCTTTATTCGTTTATATTAGTTTTCAAAGATACCGCGTTCCCTTTCTTGCCTCAACCGGATGTTTCCGTTTATCACTAAAGTACACAGGCCTCAGGGTCTCTTGCTTATACCCAGATTAAGTTATCTAGTGGCTTCTGCGGTTTGCAGTTTTCTGGGACGAAAGGACAGCGACCTAGGAGTTGCTGGGATTCCAGACCTACCTCCCTGGGGTAGCCACCAGGGTGGCTTGGGATGGGGGGGCAGCGAGGAGGGAGTTCTATCCTGGAGGACCACCCTCATCCAGGAACGGACCAGAGAGTAAGGAGGCTCACACTGAGGTGGAATTTTCAAGACTCCATCTGGAGATAGAGAAGTGGAGTCAGGTCCTGTTGGGTCAATTCTGTCAAGGTGTGGTTCGTTTTGCTATATGACTTCATAAATTGTTTATTCCTAGAGAGCTAAAGGAAAGGCCATAGTCTGGTTTATACATCGTACTGCATTCATTGCTGTGTTGGCTCTATCTTGTCAAAATCCTCTAAGAAGGACATTTACAGGAACGTATGGGAAGTGCCCTCATCTAGCAACACAGTGTATTAGGTTAATTAGTTAATTATTGCTTAGAAATAGGATTAGACCCGCAGGACTGAAGGACCTCTAAATTGACTTTCCCCTTTCAACTCTAGCCTACAGCATTGTGGGCTGTCCTCTACTTGAGGTCTAGGGATGAATTTCCTATCCACTAAAGCAAATAAACACCAGTGTTGCATAACTTAAAATCATGGCCATTGTATACAGGGAGGTAAATGGACAGTGGAGGACAAACAGACCTGGGTTCTAGAGCCCTCTGGTCCCAACAGCTATCTAACTTTGGCAAACCCTGGAACTCCATTTTTGTTTCTCCCCTTTGAGGTATTTCCACTCTAAAGCTCTTCAGTCTGAAGTGTTGATAAATAATGTATTGTCCATGCCTCTACAGAGGTATTCTGTGTCAGTTCACAGCACTTAAACTTTCGTTGTCTGTCACTGAATGCCTTTTTCGCACAACAAGCAATACAGGGAACTTTCAGGAAAATATGCTTCAGAACATTGGGCTCACTCCGTATGCATGCTCGTGCCTCTGTGTGTGTGTGTGTGTGTGTGTGTGTGTTGGTGCATTTTAGTGCCCCTCATTTGAAATTCCATTACTTGGTTTGCCTGTCCTGCCTAGAACAACTCTGGTGTTTTCTCTCTGTTCGTTTTTTCTTTCTCTAAGTTCTGTTTGGGACTCCCTCGATTTCACAACCTCCTGAGTCATGCATGACCCTCACTCTGACAAATGCTGATTTAAGCACATGCCAGAAGGTCTTTGTTTATCTGATTCAAAGGTGAGCTCTCATTAACAAGGTTCTCCCAACATAATCCAAGGCAGGGCTCCACAAACTATTTCCTGGTGTGTGTGTGTGTGACTATTAGTCAACTAAAGTTTGTGAAATAAGCATAAAAAGAAAATAAGTGAATATTTTCTTATTTCCTACTTCCTATGGACATCATAAAAATCACGTGGCTTTCCTGTAAACTGCCTAACACGTTATTTAGAACATGGTAAGGTCTTACAGTTAAATTTCCGTAGCTCGAGGGCTTTCCTGCAGATAGTTTACTGGAGTTAGTGAATTCCTGTCACCAACAGACACTTCCCGCCTGCCTGGAATTAGCCTTCCTCTTCATAGACCTCAGCTGGAGCTATAACATTGGTTCTCACACATTCTCCCATCCAAGCAGATGACAGCATTGTATACAGGAGGCCATATATTCAAAACACAAAATACTAAGCACTTGGAGGTATGGTTTCTTTCAAAATATATTTCTCATTTATAAATAATTTCAACAGTTATCCTACATCTCACCAATATCTAGCATAATGTCCATCCAATGATGGTTGCAGAATACTTTACTATACTCTGAACATGTCCAAGCAGAAAAGTCACTTATTTACCCTGACTAGTGAGAAGCTGTATTTTGGGTCTTGAGATTTTTTTGGCACCTATTTTTTGTTTGTTTGTTTGGTTTGGTTTGATTTGATTACTTATTCACTTTACATCCTGACCACTGCTCCATTCCCAGACATCTGCTCCCATATCCTTCTCCCCATGCCCCCTCCTCTTCTCCTCCGAGTCATTGGGGGGCCCCTGGGCATCATCCCCACACCCTGGCACATCAAGTCCCTGTGAGGCTAGGCACATCCTCTCCCACTGAGGCCAGACAAGGCAGGCCAGCTAGAAGAACATATCCCACACACAGGCAAGAGCTTTTGGGAGAGTCTCCCGCTTCAGTTGTTGGGGGACCCGCATGAACACCAAGCTGCACATCTGCTGCATATGTGCATGGGGCCTAAGTCCATCCCGTGTATGCTCTTTGGTTGGTGCTTCAGTCTCTGAGAGCCCCAAGGGTCCAGGTTATTTGACTTTGTTGGTCTTCCTGTGTGGTTCCTATCCCTTTCAGAGGCCTGCAATCCTTCCATAAGAGTCCCCAAGCTCCACCCACTGTTTAGCTATGGGTCTCTGCATCCTTCTGAGTCAGCTGCTGCTGCGTGGGGCCTCTAAGAGGACAGCTGTGCTAGACTCCTATCTGTAAGCATAACCAAGTATCATTAATAGTGTAGGGATTGGTGCTCTCCCATGGGATAGGTCTCAAGTTGGGCCAGTTACTGGTTGGCCATTCCCTCAGACTCTGTTCCATCTCTTGTCCCTAAATTTCTTGTAGACAGGATAAATTTTAGGTTAAAAGTTTTATGGGTAAGTTGGTTTCCCTATCACTCCATTGGGGTTCCTGCCTGTCTTAATTATTATCCCCTGTGATGGTTGATTTAAATTACCAATTTGACACAACCTAAAGTCACCTGGGAAGAGGGATTATCTTGATAAAGTAGCTCATGAGGGCTCTTTGGGGGGGGGGTTCTTCATTGTGTTAATTGATATGGGAAGACATAGCCCCTATTCTCCTTTATCTCTGGTTTTTATTCTCAAAATTTTAGCTACCCATAATCAACCCCAGCTTGAAAATACTAAACAGAAATCCCAGAAAAGAACAATTTATACGTTTTAAATAATTTTCAATACAATATATTGCTATAATTACTGCTACTTGTTATTATTACTTTCCCACTTGGCCTAGTTTGTATTTTCCTCAACACAAAATTTATAATTCATGATTTCTTCAGTGTTTTGTTTTGTTTACTTCTGGCTATGTCCTTTCCAGACACTTTTATTATATCTAACTATTGCCAATCAATAATCATTCGATGCCTCGTATTTCTGCTCAAAGAAATTTGTTAAGTTCAGTACTCACCTTTATTCAAAGGGAAGATAGATGGGAGGTTACTGCAGCCTATGTGGCTAGATTTGTGTCTGTCTTCTCTAAATTCCAAGTTGGCCTGGGCACCGATTCACTTTCCATCACTGTCTTAGTTAGGGGTTCTCTAGAGTCACAGAACTTATGGTAGTCTCTATGTAGTAAAGGAATTTATTGATGACTTACAGTTTGTAGTCCAACTCCCAACAATCAACTCCCAACAACAGTCACGGCAGCAGCTGTGAATGGAAGTCCAAGGATCCAGCAATTGCTCAGTCCCACAAGGCAAGCAGGTGAAGCAGAGAGCGCCTTCCTTCCTCCAATGTCCTTATATATGTCTCCAGCAAAAAGTGTGGCCCAGGTTAAAGGTGTGTGCCACCACACCTTTAACCCCAGATGACCTTGAACTCATAGAGCTTTCTATGTTAATCTTATGGGATTCGTAGCCACTATTCCTCAAGGTCTCTATGCCAAGATTCAGGTCAGAAACTTGTATCTCTCAGCCTCTGGATTAGGGCCACAGGTGAGCCTTCTAATTCTGGATTGTAATTCATTTCAGATGTAGTCAAGTTGACAACCAGGAATAGCCACTACAATCACCAACTCCTAACAACTTCCATCATGAGACATCTCCTCTTCCTCAAGGAACTCTACTCCAGGTCCCTAGCACAGAGGGGTATTAGAATAGGTCCATGGGTCTTGCAACTACAGGGCAGTGAAGCTGCTTTCCCTGAGATTTCACCTCTGCCTCCTGCATCCTCAAAAGACACAGGACTTACAGCAGAATGCAGAGATGATGGCAACTTCCCCCTACAGCATCCATCCTCAACCTTCTTCCATTTCTGTCTAATGAAATACTTACTTTTTGCTCATGAATCAGTGCACAGTATGTGTACACTGAAATACGTCTGTATTTCTGACCAAGGCCTTACTTGGTATTGGTTAGCAATTAGGATATTGAGCCGCTCATGCAGAGGCAGACTCCTGGTTCAAGGCGCATCATGGCTGAATGTTCGCTAAGTGAATGAGTAGCCTTCAACTGCTTCCAGTAAACGAAGTGAGCAGTGTGTTTGCTCTAGTACAAATGATTGAGCTACATCCAATCTGCATCTCTTCTCACACACATTTTCAAAAGTCTATTTGAAAAATCTAGAAACCAAAATTCAGGAAAGTTCATGAGCACAATAACCAGGAAACTTCCAATGGAAAGCCCTATGACGTCTTCCAGTTCATGCTCTGGCTGGCCGTTGAGTAACATGGCCCTAAGGTCTTTTCCTTAGAGGAAAAGAGTATCTTTGAGTGTCTGGGATTTCTTAATCACTTGCTTTTAGAACAATTCCACAAAGGAACAAGTACAGAGAGAAGTTCATTCCTCATGTTCTTGACTCTCTCTCTCTCTCTCTCTCTCTCTCTCTCTCTCTCTCTCTCTCTTTCATTTTTATTTATTGAGTTGGAATTATTTCTTGCACCCAGAGCTATGATTAACACCAAATGTTTCTCTCCTCCTTCAGTATGGTTTCCTATAACAATTAAGATCACCAGCTATTCATATCTATGTATTCATTACAGGAATGAGTATTACTATCTATCTTCTTTTGTTTTTATAGTCTTTCTGTTTCTTTAAACCTTCTTAGATGGCTTTTATTTTCTTGGAAATTCTAAGTGGTAATGGAAGATCATAGTCTTCTTAGGACCCCAGCTTAAGAAGAAAGAAGAAGGCAATTAAAATATAAAAATCCTTCAAATGTTCATTATAAGGGTCACAATCTAATTGCCATAAACTATGTTAATGGAGAGGCATTTAAAATTACTGTCAGATTACTTGGATTGATGTCATGGTTTTCTCAGTGGTTCCAGGAACTCTAATAGAGTAGAAAGCTGGAGAATAAAGTGTATATTTAGAACTATTAATTAGTAGTCACATTCCCTTAGAGAGACAGGGATTCAGTCAGAGACATGGCGTTGTATCTTTCACATACAAGATCCACAGATATATGATAAATAATTATGTCAATTACCAGCTCCGAATAATTGACTATATACAAACCTGTACGCCTTCTTCCTCAAATGTAGCTCTCAAATCAATATTGCAAACCATTCGGGAGATATCTTGAAAGCCCCAAACCTTTACATTATCTGTCATAGAAACTACAGTAGAGATCCCAATTTTCCATTGGATTTAAGGAACTTAATTAAAAGTAAGAAAATCTCTTCGCTGTTATTGCTCATAAGTATCCCCTCATAGGTGGGTGTGAGGAAGCACAAGTCTAAACACATGACTAAAGTCAAAACAAGGTGACAAGGTTTGGGACGGCTGGTTAAAATTACAGTCGAGATAATCATTTCATGGAAGGGCTGTTTCTGTTTAATAAAGCCAACTGTGTAATGAAATTTCCTACGGATTTCTGAGACTATAATAAAGACAACTCTTCAGGCTGTCAGCCGACAGACAAGGAAGCCTCTGGGGGTTCCCCCAACAACTGTACATAGTAAAGCACAGTTCTGCCCGAGACACTGCTCACACAGCATTCACTGAAATCCCATGTAAGCATTGATACTTTAATTACTTTCCCAAAGCCTCATTTACCCAAGGTCTTGAAATGTTTTCCTAAATCTCCATAGAGTTTTGTTGCTTTTATTGTTGTTACTGTTGTTTTTAAGTTAACTTACTTGCTGAAACAATAAATACGTCTCATTGAGTTATTGAAAGCCATCCCCAAATGTCTTTCATAAAACAACTTCCATAGAAGATCAGTCCTTCAGCTCTTAGGATATTGTAAGCCTACAGTAGGACAGCAATGAACTTTTCCCAGACTAGAACTAGGATTAATTAGCATAGAAGAGATGGGCAGCCCAAAACAATCCACTGAAGAAAAACAAAATCAGTTACAAAAATCAACTGTCAGCCCTGGATCGTCTCTTCTGAGGAAAACAACCCGCAATCTTAACATCTAGCATTTTAGAAAGACAGAACAAACCAAAAATCAAAACCTGAACCAAGTGATCTAGAATATTTCCGGTTTTTAATCTGTGTTGATTGTCAGCCCGATGACAGCAGATACAAGTAAGCTAGCAATCTTTCTCTTCAGTTACCTAATGGCAAAGAGTCACTGACAATGAGGAACTAAATAAAATTTCTAAGGTTTATGTTTAAGGTCTGTGAATTCTGTTACCAATTGTCACACAAGGCAAAGAATGCCAGAGCTACCGCTGATCTGGCAAATAGCATAGTAAACGCTTGGTTGAGAAGGTGCAAATGGGAACTATTGGGAGATACTTAATTTCCCTATGCTTTACCAACATTTCCCAAAGAACTTTTGCCTTCCGTGTAACAGCACAGAACCAAATGCTCAGAGAAGATGGTGCTTTTAACCCAGCTGGGAAAATGTATAGCAAATAACTTATTCTCTTGTTTGAGTTGATTTTACAAGAACTCCCTCTATTTACAGCATAAGGAAGCAATACTGACCTATAAACCTCAACTAATCCTCAGAGTGTTTCCTTCATCACCCAAAAAAGAGGTCCAGCATTTGAACTGAGGGCCTGCTTTGTGATGCTCATCCTGAAAACGTATGTCACCATTTGCTAGGTGGTTTTCTTCCTCCCATTAGAAGGAATGCTAGGTGCGCAAGAACAGTTGACTTTGTAGGAGGTGGGGTGTAAAAGCTCCCATGGAGCTCCCAGCCTTTAAATCCCACCAGACTACTGTACAAGGACATTTGACATCTCTGTTTTGGAAAGCTTTAAGGACAAGTCCATCTAAACGGGATCCTAAGCAATGGGCAAACCTGTGTGCTGGTTTACTCTATAATACATGCAGATTTGGGCTTAGTGAGCTTGGCGGTTAATTCCAACGAGTTCACAAGTGGTGCTGAAGTCTCTGTTCCTCAGAAAACACTTTGAGTGGCAGAACCAGAGGATGCACTGTTCACAGATAATTACTGAAAATAGGAACCACCTGACATTTTGAAGAGTCAAGCATGAATTGCTTAGAATAACAGCTAATGTTTTTTCCCCATTTCTTACTAAATACCCATGTTATATGATCAGCATAAAATTCAAAACTGTGAAGAAATGAGTCTGGAAGAGAGAGTGGCTCTGACATTATTTAGGAAACTGTACTTTTTTTTTTTTGAGTCACTGAGCTGTGTGTTTTTTTTTTTTTTACACAGTGAACACTTTATAAAGCCAGTTTACAAGTTGTTAATTATTAATTTTTAAGAAACACATCACAGTCTGCAATCTACAATTCCTGCAAGAATGTTTGTTGCTCATAGGACAAAATGACAGGCGGCGCTTGCAGGTGCTGCATTTGTGAGCCACTTATGTAGTGAGTGCCACTGAATCCAGCACTGTGCTACAATTTGTTGTCCTTTACATTAGCAGTACACCCAAACTGAGTTAAAATTCAAGGAACTGACTGGGGTTATTTATAAAAGAAAAGAAAGCCAAAAGGACCACTTCATTGAAGCTTTATTTAAAAAAAAGTAACCTTAAGCCCCTCTGTGAGGTCCACATTATGAGGAACTTAGGTTAATTACAAAAAGCATTTGGTTGATACACAAAGAGTAACTCTTAAGGAGTTATAACAGTCTAAGCAATGTTTTCAGGCAACATAGGCTGGGCAACTGAGTATATGTTCCAGACGGCTTTGGTTTTTTTGTTTGTTTGTTTTGTTTTTTGGTTTGTTTGGTTTTTTATAATCCTGCAAAAAGACTTCTTTAAGTCTTAGGTTTTATGTATAAAAATGTCCCATCAATCTCTCTGTTCACAGTAGAGTAGTGTACTTCTTTCATCCTCTCTGAGATAGATATAACCTTTATCAAGACCTCAATGTATAGAAGACCCAACCTCCTTTCATGCAGTTGGTACTGATTTTGGGTTTCTTGTTACACCTGTAAGATTGTTCTTCCCTATGCCAGGATCCAAGTTGCTACAGGCAGCAAGAAAAATAAACACCCTATGTATAGCATGTGCTTATTCCTTTGTCTCCCAGGAACTTAAGGCTGAGGAAGCAGGCGACTCTGGCAGGAGAGATAGATGCTATAGGTTTTCTGAAGACTTGGGAAGGTGGAGGTCCATTGGGATAGTCAGGCATTGGAGAGAGAGGGCTGCTGGTGTACCTGAAGAGCATCAGCTCAAGTGTCCAGGCTTCACAACCAGCCAGAAACGTTTAGACACAAAGTATCTCCATGGTTACCTGAGCTGCCCAAGCCTGGAAAGGCTACCCTCCGGCTTTTAAAGAATGTAAGATTCTAGGGAGACAATAACTGAGATGAAGATGGTTTAAAATTAAATAAAGCAAAGAAAAGTCTAATGTGTTCAATTAAGGTGTGAAATTGGTCCAGGTCCATAGTGCCCTTCACTATTTATTACAACAACAGGGGAGCTAAGTTGGGACTTACAGCTTTTAAAAATTGTTTGTTGAGAGAAAGCAAGTATCTATCATGGACAGAGAATCCAGGTGTGTTTTGTCTCAGGATGAGTGTGAGGACAAACTGTCCCTTGCTTGGGACTAGGGACTGTAAGTCTCTTCAAGCTGGTTCAGAGATTACTTCCTTCTGCTTGGGTTTGGATTTACTTCTTTGTGTCATTCTTCCAGCTTGGCTGAGTACTTACGTGAGTCTCAGATTTTGTTTCTTGTCTTGTCTGTCTAACACTCCTTTAGTGGCAGATCTTATTATTTACAACTGTAAATGTTCACAGCAACCTCTAAGAAAATCACAATAAACCTCACTAATATGTGCAATTAATATGCATGGATAGGGGAGGAGAACAGGAGAAAATGATAACCACCAATGAATTTTCTAGAATTCTAGTAGCTTTGCTGATGCTGTTACTCCTCTTCCTCTCATTACTCCCCTTCTTCTTTCTCATCTTCCTCTTCCTCTTTCTCCTCCTCTCCTCTTTCTTCTCCTCTTCTTCTTTTTCCTCCCCTCCCCCACTTCCTCTTTCTCTGCCCCCTTCTTCTCTCCTTCCTCATCCTCTCTGGTTTTCTAAGGAAGAACTTGAATGACTTTGCTCTGCAGCACACTTATCTAAAACCACTTTGCCTGGAGCTGTGGCACAAGCAGGCCACATTAAATTCCAGTTGGTGGGAAGCATCAGTTAATTTCAGGTCAGAAACTCAGGTGGAAGACAAATCTTTCCATGAGGAAAAGCAGAGCCTCCATCACCAAGGCTGTGCATAAGGAATGACTTTCACCAAGATATGGCCATCGTGAGATTTCTTACTTTCTAGATGTTTCTTTCGCATGTATTTTAAGTGCTGATAATGTCAACCAAGTATGCACAAACAAAAGCCCACTGCTCACAAGGAAAAAGAATATGAAGCTATCTGGGCCTGCTGGTGCCCTGAGCAGACCTTGGGCACAAACTCTGCAGCCAGCCCCACAACACCCAGAGGGAGCGCCACTCCCAGGCACTCTAACATGCCCAGAATCAGAGGTGAGGAGGACACAACATCTGTCCCAACACTGGGAGTAACTGGGACCAGCAGGACCCAGGCACACAGGAACTCCGCCAGCCCAGTGACACTGGTTCCTTCCAGTCTGTCTGGGCCAGTGCCCTGAGCATACTTGGGCGCAAACTCTGCAACCAATCCCAAAACACCTAGAGGAAGCTCCACTCCCCGGAGCTCTAACAGGCCCAGGATCACAGGATCCCAGAATCACAGGATCACAGAGACAGCTTGACTCTGAGGAGTATTGACACAACCAGGATCACAGGAAGGACAGGCTCCAGTCAGACTTAGCCAGGGCAGGTAGCATTAGAGATAACCAGATGGCTGGAGGCAAGCATAAGAACATAAGCAAAAGAAATCAAGGTTACTTGGCATCATCAGAACCCAATTCTCCCACCATAGCAAGTCCTGGACACACCATCACACGGGATAAGCAAGATTCAGATCTAATATCACTTCTCATGATGATGATACAGGACTTTAAGAAAGACAAAAATAACTCCCTCAAAGAAATACAGGAGAACACAGGTAAATAGTTAGAAACCTTTCAAGAGGAAACACAAAAATCCCTTAAAAAACTACAGGAAAACACAATCAAACAGGTGAAGGAAATGAACAAAACCATCCAGGATCTAAAAGCAGGAAATAGAAACAATAAAGAAATCAGAAAGACAGACAACCCTGGAGATACAAAACCTAGGAAAGAAATCAGGAGTCATAGATGCAAGCATCACCAACAGAATACAAGAGATAGAAGAGAGAATCTCAGGGGCAGAAGACACCATAGAAAACATTGACAGAACAGTCAAAGAAAATGCAAAAAGTAAAAAGAACTTAACATAAAACATCCAGGAAATCCAGGATGCAATGAGAAGACAAACCTAAGGATAATAGGTATAGAAGAGAGTGAAGACTCCCAAGGTAATGGGCCAGTAAACATCTTCAACAAAATTATAGAAGAAAATTTCCCTAACCTAAAGAAAGAGATGCCCATGAGCATACAAGAAGCCTACAGAACTCCAAATAGACTGGACCAGAAAAGAAATTCACCCTGTGACATAATAAAACACCAAATGCATTAAACAAACAAAATTTTTAAAAGCAGTAAGGGCAAAAGGTCAAGTAACATATAAAGGCAGGCCTATCAGAATTACACCAGACTTCTCACCAGAGACTATGAAAGCTAGAAGATCCTGGGCAAATTTCATACAAACCCTAAAAGAACACAAATGCCAGCCCAGGCTACTATACCCAGCAAAACTCTCAGTAACCATAGATGGAGAAAACAAGATATTCCATGACAAAATAAAATTTATACAATGTCTTTCCACAAATCCAGCCCTACAAAAGATAATAGATGGAAAACACCAACATAAGGAGCAAAACTACACCCTAGAAGAAGCAAGAAAGTAATCTTTTAACAAACCCACACAAACCTAATTCCACCTCTTACAATAAAAACAACAGGAAGTGACAATTACTTTTTCTTAATATCTTAATATGAAAATTAATATTATCAACATATCCTAATGATTGAAATTCAATAATACGAGGAATTAGAAATTTGTTGATTGTCATCTAATGGTCTCTCTAATTTGGTAATTGGAGAAATAGGTCCAATAGTGTACAATCATTATACACTTTGTGCTTGTTTGTTTGTGACAGTGTCTAGCTGTGTACAACATAAGGGTCTTGAAACCATGCTTCTCCTATCTCAGCCCCTCTCTTAGTAGTATTGTTTATTTCATGTTTTTACACTATACTATGTTTTTCAGAACAGCTTTCAAAACTATTTATATACTCAAATGAAACATAGATGATTAACTTGGGAGGTGGCTTGTAAGAGAACAACAACAAAGAGATTGAATGCCTTGCTTGACATTTGTAACTATTGTATCAAGTTTGAAGAAGACGACTTTATAAGTTACTCTTTCTCTGAGATGAATGCTTTTCCAAATCATCACAGCCAATGAACCAGATACTTAACCTCACCTAATGTCTGTGCCACCCTCCAAGCAGAACCATTGTTCATCGAAACAGTTGGTGAATGACTTTATGGATAGACCATCTTAATACACACACCCTTTCATAAATGAATGTAACCTGTTCTCTGTGGGCTGAGAATAAAGTCACTCACTCAAGTCAATTAGCTTTGACCATAGCAGGAAGTCTATGCAAAAATTGTGCCTACAATTCATTCCTTGGCGCAGCTGAACTGTCGACTCTCAGCTTAGCTACTACAGAGGTAAAATCCTTTGGTGATGTGAGGGTTTTTGAAGTACAGCCTTATTACAATGAAATCCAATGTCTAAAAGTTGTTCTTATTTTGGGCTTGTACCACAGAAAGAGCCAAGATTTTAAGTTCTACTAAATATAAAACAAACAAACAAACAAACAAACAAACAAAAAGAGTATATATTTATATTCATTTAAAAATACTAGTAGTGATGTATTATTTTGAAATTTACAGTTAATATGTTTGGAGTTATTTAAAATTTATATTGAGAAAAACATATGTATTTTCAGTATTGCTGTAGACAAGCATCTACATAAGACTGTTAAGTCGATTGTTGTTTTATATCAAACAAGTTTTATAATGCTCATTTTTATTGTTATAATAGTTTATAGATTTTAAGGAATATGACAAAAAAGGTATTGTAGGTATTGAGGGGGTCTCTGGGAGGAGTTGGAGTACAAAAGGGGAACAAGAATGTGATTTAATTCTATTTACTTAAATTTTTAAATGTTAACAAATTCAGATGAATTGAAATCATGTGTCTTCTCTCATCATAGTGCAATAAAACTTAAATCAATAAAAAAATAAAAAAATACAAAAAGAATATGAAAATATCAGTGGCACATTAATCAATACTTAAAGAAAAATAGTCAGAAATCTGGGCACAATTCAGTCACACAAACTGTGTATCTAAACTGTACTGAGATGCTACAGTTTGTTCTAAAGAATGTTGTAGACTTACTAGACTACAGAAATAAATATACTGCTAAATATTTTCTCCCTGATGTCTGCATCTTTAAATGTGGACTGTTGGGCTGGAAGGTGGACCGAAGGATAAAGTCTTGCTGTATAAGCACAAGGCCTGAAGCTTGGATCTCAGAGCTCATGTAAAGTTGAACACAAGCACAGATCTGTCAATCTCAGTGCCCCTACAGAAGATGGGACATACCTATAGGAGAATCCCTCCAGAAGATCACAGGTCAGCTAGCTTGGCATACGGAGCAGCAACCAAGAAAAGACTGTCTTGAGATGGAAGGTGAGAGCTACACCCAAGGTCCTCTGGCCTCCACACTTATGTACCTGTACACATACATATTAACATGTTCATGTGCACTCTTACATGTGTGTGAGTGTATGCCCACACCCCCCACACACACACACACATTTAAAAAAAAAACTTATTTTAACCAGAGAAAACTAAGAATGATCAAACTGGTCATGTGTATGAGAGTGAGACATCTCAGGCGGTTTTCTGAAATGAATTAACGTCAGTAAAACATTCTGAATTACCACCGTGCTGTGAGAATACAGCTCCTCTCTAGTCAGGGAGCCTGGGCAAACAAAGCAATGACCTTATACATCATGCAAAGCACGGGCTGCTCAACTGGCTAAGTAATAAAAATATCCGGGTATGTAGCATCAATTTATCTCAATGAATGGAGCTTTCAGGAAAGCCGTGGGAACTGTGAAGACAGCATCTAATGCAAACCTGCTTTCTCCCAGTCCCCTCTGGAGGACATGTTTCCCAGTCCCGCCAGCTACCTCTCTCCATGCAGGAGAGAGGGTCATATGAAGTCTCACCTTTGTTAGTTAACCACACTTGAAATCCATTTACCCAATTTATGGTGTAATATGTGTAGTGTCCTTTTATTTTTAAACTTATATGGAATATTATGTACACACACATGCAACAACATAACATCATGTTACTGTATTAACTAATTCAGCACTACAACATGTCCTGATCACAGTCCATTGAAGGAAGCCAAAATAAGGATTCAACTCCACCTGGAACCTGCAGGCAGGAACTGATACAAAGTGCAAAGGCCATTAAGAAATGCTGCTTACTGGCTTGCTTCCCATGGCGGGTTCAACCTGCTTTCTTATAGCACCAGGGACCACCAGCTGCCACCACTCACAATAGGCTGAGCCCACCCTATCAATCGCTAATTAGGAAAATGTCCTACAGGCTTGCCTGAAACCCAATCTTATAGAGGTACTTTCTCAACTCAAGCGCCTTTCTCTAAGGTGACTCTAACATTTACCAAAAAAAAAAAAAAAAAAAAAAAAAAAAAAAAAAAAAAATCAGCGAGGAAAAATACATAGCTCAAGAAAACCATAGTGTCATCATAACTAAAATAGCTAGTTATTTATATTGCTGTCATCTAACAGCATAGCATCACTTACCTAAGAACACAGCAACACACACAATGTGCGTGTGCACATACACAAGGAAGAGACAGGAGGGGAGACTCTAGCATTTGCATTTTGATCTCCGTAGCATTCAAATATATTGAGATACCTTCCAGGATTCATTTTGGGGGGGAGGGGAGCTTAAACCATCTTAGCTATATACTTTTTAAAAAAAATACAAAAACAAGCAAACATATGACCCAAAAGAACAAAATGGAGGGAGGAAAGCAAAGAAAACAAAAAGAAGAGTAGGAACCTCATCCACACACTGTGCCAGCAGGAGAAACTTAGCATTTACTTGCAGAGAATTACATCACCACACAATTCAGGAGCATGTGTTACATCCTATCGTGGGAATTTTTTTTCTACTTAATTTTTGGGAACCTTAGTGAATTTTGCCCTAGACCCATTCCTGATTTTTAAAATTATTCTTACTGGGAGTCTTAGTGAATTGTGGGTGTTAAAGAACACCTGTGTCGACTCTAAATGGGTTCCACATAAAAATCGTGTCTCCAGGCTGATTCATCAATTTCTCTACCCACTGAACCATCTCACCAGCCTGACATCTTAAGCCTTAGTTATATTTTCATAAATTATGACTCATTCGTGATTCTGCTGTTATTGTGAATTCGATGCTTTTCTCTTATTTTTTTAACTGGTTACAGTCTAGAGCAGTCTGAAGCTCTATCTTACCTCCCAGGGGCTCCACTCCTTTGTCTGTCTCTCATCTGTCCAGGAGGAGGACTTAAAATGGCAACCCTGACATTGCTCACAGCCTGTTCTCAAAGACCAGTTTTCACCTGTGTGCAGGCAGGGCTGAGAAGCCTGCTTCATAAATTCCCAGCACTAAGTCATTCTTACTTCCCGGTACAATTCCTTCTCAATAAAATCCGTATTGCATTTGCCAGCCTCTAATTTAGAATGTTCATATTGTCCTAAGGGAGGGGGAATTGTGATGTTTTCCCCTTTGTTGAGTGCGTTTATTTAGATTCTGTTAGCTTTTCTTTGATGGAAATTTAAAAAAAATCACTTGAAAAACAATTTGGAGTGGCGACTTAAAGAACAGCATGTAATTTCAATTATTTCTTTGATCATTGATTAACTGAAATCATCTTTTCAATTATTTTACATACCTTACTAATTTACATTTTGTCTAAAATAGTATGTCATGGACATTTTTACTGCTATTAATGTAGCGTGAAGTAATAATCTCTTATGTTTTTAAATTATAGCAGTGTCATTACACTATCTCCTAATTCCTTTTTTTGCTTTTTAGTTAGATTTACTAGCATTTTATATCTCTTTTATACTTTTTTAAAGGACATCTTTTTAACTTTCACGATAGTATATAGATCTTTAAGTCTGCAGTTGATATGGGCTATGTGAATATGGCTTGTCCCCTCCAAAACTCATGAAATCTTGTCTCAGTGTAGCCACAGTGAGAAACAATGAACTGTGAGACAGGCGTAGGTCCCAAAGCATCAATGCCTTTCTGTAGGAAGTAGGCCAGTTCTCCTGAGACTAGTGTAGCTACTGTAAGAATGGGCTGTTACACGGCAAGGCCAACTCTCATCTGTTTCCCTTCTGCACAGGCCAGGCCTCTGTCCATACCAAACTTTTTATGAGACCTTTACCAAATGCAGTGGCTAGATCTTGGGCTTCCATTCTAAAGCTAGAACTGAGCAAAATATTGTCCTTCCCATTATAAATCACTTGATTTGAGTGTCTACCATCTTATAGTAAGAGATTTAAAATAAAAAAGGCCCAAGATATTTATCTTTCATATAAATTACTATCTCTTTTGCTCAAATTTGACTGCTCAATTTTGAGTGTTTAGAGGATATTCTTTAACATTTATTTTCTTTGTGTATGTGTGTGTGTGTGTGTGTGTGTGTGTGTGTGTTTATTGGATATTTTCTTTATTTACACATCATATGATTTCTCCTTTCCCAGTTTCCCCTCCAAAAAACAAACGAACAAACAAACAAAAACAACACGAACAAATCTCTGTTGCCTTCCCCCTCCTCATGCTTGCCATCCCACCCTCTTCCACTTATTGACCCTGGCATTCCCCTACACTGGGACACAGAACCTTCACAGGGCCAAGGGCTTCTCCTTCTATTGATGATCGAGTTTGCAATCCTCTACTATACACATGCTGCCAAAACAATGAGTCCCACCATGTATAGTCCTTGGTTGGTGGTTTAGTCCCTGGGAGCTCTGAGGATAATAGTTAGTTTATATTGTTATTTGTCCTAAGTGGCTGCAAATCCTTTAGCCCCTTTGGTCCTTTCTCTAACTCCTTCATTGGGGACCCTGTACTCAATTCAATGGATGGTTGTGAGCCTCTACATCTGTGTTAATCAGGTACTGTCAGAGCCTCTCAGGAGATAGCTATATTAGGCTAGCTTGTCCTTCCTTCAGTCTCTGCTCCATAGTTAGGCTCTGCAACTCCTTCCATGGGTATTTTGTTCTCCCTTTTAAGAAGGAATGATATGTCCACAATTTGGTCTTCCTTCTTCTTGAGTTTCTTGTGGTTTGTGGGTTGTTCTTCCTGTATTCCGAACTTGTAGACTAATAACCACTTATCAGAGAGTGCATACCATGTGTGTTCTTTTGTGATTGGGTTACCTCACTCAGGATGATATTCTCCAGATCCACCCATTTCCCTAAGAATTTCATAAATTCATTGTTTTTAATAGCTGAGTAGTACTCCATTATGTAAATGTACCACATTTTCTGTATCCATTCCTCTGTTGAGGGACATCTGGGTTATTTCCAGTTTCTGGCTATTATAAATAAGGCTGCTATGAACATGGTGGAACATGTGTCCTTATTACATGTTGGAGCATCTTCTGGGTATATGCCCAAGAGTGGTATAGTTGGGTCCTCTGGTAGAACTATGTCCAATTTCCGGAGGAACTGCCAAACTGATTTCCAGAGTGGTTGTATGAGTTTACAATCCCACCAGCAATGAAAGAGTATTCCTCTTTCTCCACATCCTTGTCAGCATCTGCTGTCACCTGAGTTTTTTATCCTAGCCAATCTGACTGGTGTGGGGTGAAATCTCAGAGTTGTATTGATTTGCATTCCCCTGATAACTAAGGAAGTTGAACAATTCTTTAGGTGCTTCTCAGTCATTCGGTATTCATCAGTTGAAAATTCTTTGTTTAGCTCTGTACCCCATTTTTAATAGGGTTATTTGGTTCTCTGGAGTCTAACTTCTTGAGTTCTGTGTATACATTGGATATTAGCCCTCTATGAGATATAGGGTTGGTAAAGATCTTTTCCCAATTCCTTAGTTGCCATTTTGTCCTATTGACAGTGTCTTTTGCCTTACAGAAGCTTTGCAAGTTTATGAGGTCCCATTTGTCAATTCTTGATCTTAGAGCATAAGCTACTGGTGTCCTCTTCAGGAAATTTTCCCCTGTGCCTATTTGCTCGAGGTTCTTCCCCACTTTATTTTCTATTAGTTTCAGTGTATCTGGTTTGATGTGGAGGCCCCTGATCCACTTGGACTTGAGCTTTGTACAGGAGATAGGAATGGATAGATTTGCATTTTTCTACATGCTAACCATCAGTCGAGCCAGCACCATCTGTTGAAAATGCTGTCTTTTGGAAGAACGACACACAAACCACAAGAAACCTAAGAAGAAGGAAGACCAAAAGGTGAACATTTCATTCCTTCTTAAAAAGGGGAATCAAATACCCACAGAAGGAGTGGCAGAGATTAACTATGGAGCAGAGACTGAAGGAAGGACAAGCATATAGCTATCTCCTGAGAGGCTCTGACAATACCTGACTAATACAGATGTAGAGGCTCACAGCCATTCATTGAACTGAGTACACGGTTCCCCAATGAAGGAGTTAGAGAAAGGTTCTATGGAGCTGAAGGGGTTGCAGCCCCTTAGGATGAACAACAATTACTAACTAGTACCCTCAGAGCTCCCAGAGACCCAACCACCAATCAAAGACTATACAGGGTGGGACTGAATGTTCTGGCAGCATGTGTATAGTAGAGGATTGCAAATTCGATCATCAATAGGAGGAAAGGACCTCTGCCTTGTGAAGGTTTTGTGCCCCAGTGTAGGGGAATGCCAGGGCCAATAAGTGGGAGAGGGTGGGGTGGCAGGCATGGGGAGTGAGGAGGCAAAAGGGGTTTGTTCTTGTTGTTTTTGTTTGTTTGTTTGTTTTTTGGAGGGGAACCTGGGAAAGGAAAAATTTACATGTAAATAAAGAAAATATCTAATAAAAACAAAAGAAAGCATAAAAAAAAAAAAAAGAAAGAAAATGCTGTCTTTTTTCCACTGTATTGTTTTAGCTCCTTTGTCAAAGATCAAGTGACCATAGGTGTGTGGGTTCAATTCTGGGTCTTCAATTCTGTTCCATTGATCTACCTGCCTGTCACTGTACCAATACCATGCAGTTTTTATCACAATTGCTCTGTAGTACAGCTTAAGATTCAGGATTGCGATTCCACCAGAGGTTCGTTTATTGTTGAGAATACTTTTGACTATCCTGAGTTTTTTTGTTGTTTCAGATGAATTTGCAAATTGCTCTTTCTAAGTCTGTGAAGAATTGAGTTGGAATTTTGATGGGGATTACATTGAATCTGTAGATTGCCTTTGGTAAGATGGCCATTTTTACTATATTAATCCTGCCAATCCATGAGTATGGGAGATCTTTCCATCTTCTGAGATCTTCTTCGATTTCCTTCATCAGAGACTTGAAGTTCTTGTCAAACAGATCTTTTACTTGCTTAGTTAGAGTTACATGGAGGTATTTTATATTATTTGTAACTATTGTGAAGGGTGTTGTTTCCCTAAATTTCTTTCTCCGCCTGTTTATCCTTTGTGTAGAGGAAGGCCTCTGATTTGCTTGAGTTAATTTTATATCCAGCTATTTTGCTGAAGTTGTTTATCAGGTTTAGGAGCTCTCTGGTGGAATTTTTGGGATCATTTTAGTATACTATCGTATCATCAGCAAATAGTGATAATTTGACTTCTTCCTTTCCAATTCATAACCCTTTGATCTCCTTTTGTTGTCTAATTGCTCTGGCTAGGACTTCAAGTACGATATTGAATAGGTAGGGAGAGAATGGGCAGCCTTGTCTTGTCCCTGATTTTCATGGGATTGCTTCAAGTTTCTCTCCATTTAGTTTGATGTTGGCTACTGGTTTTCTGTATATTGCTTTTACTATGTTTAAGTATGGGCCTTGAATTCCTGATCTTTCCAAGACTTTTATCATGAAGGGATGTTGGATTTTGTCAAATGCTCTCTCAGCATCTAATGAGATCATCATATGGTTTTTTTTCTTTCAGTTTGTTTACGTAGCGAATTACGTTGATGGATTTCCATCTACTTGATCATGGTAGATGATCGTTTTGATGTTTTCTTTGATTTGGTTTGCAAGAATTTTACTGAGTATTTTTGCATCAATATTCATAAGGAAAATTGGTCTGAAGTTTTCTTTCTTTGTTAGGTCTATGTGTGGTTTAGGTATAAGAGTAATTGTGGCTTCATAGAACGAATTGGGTAGAGTGCCTTCAGTTTCCATGTTGTGGAATAGTTTGAAGAGTATTGGTATTAGGTCTTCTTTAAAGGTTTGATAAAACTCTACACTAAACCCATCTGGTCCTGGGCTTTTTTTAGTTGGGAGACTATTAATGGCTGTTTCTATTTCATTAGCTGATATGGGACTGTTTAGATCGTTGATGTGATCTTGATTTAACTTTGGCACCTGGTATCTGTCTAGAAAATAGTTCATTTCATCCAAGTTTTCCACTTTTGTTGAGTATAGACTTTTGTAGTAGGATCTCATGATTTTTTAGATTTCCTCAGTGTCTGTTGTTATGTCTCCCTTTTCATTTCTGATCTTGTTAATCAAGATACTGTCTCTGTGCCGTCTAGTTAGTCTGGCTAATGGTTTATCTGTTTTGTTGATTTTTTCAAAGAACCAGCTCCTGGTTTGGTTGATTCTTTGTATAGTTCTTTCTGTTTCTATTTGGTTGATTTCAGCCCTGAGTTTGATTATTTCCTGCCTTTGACTCCTCTTTGATGAATTTGCTTCTTTTTGTTCTAGCTCTTTCAGGTATGCTGTCAAATTGCTGGTATATGTGCTCTCCAGTTTCTTTTTGGAGGCACTAAAAACTATGAGTTTTCCTCTTTCCACTGCTTTCATTGTATCCCATAAGTTTGGGTATGTTGTGGCTTCATTTTCATTAAACTCGAGAAAGTCTTCAATTTCTTTCTTTATTTCTTCTTGACCAAGTTATCATTGAGTAGAGTGTTGTTAAGCTTCTACGTGTATATAGGCATTCTATTGTTTATGTTGTTATTGAGGAGGAGCTTTAGTCCATGGTGATCTGATAGGATACAAGGAATTATTTCAATCTTCTTGTATCTGTTGAGGCCTGATTTGTGACCAATTATATGGTCAATTTTGGAGAAGATACCATGTGATACTGAGAAGAAGGTATATCCTTTTGTTTTAGGATAAAAAGTTCTATAGATATCTGTTAAATCCATCTGTTTCATGACTTCTGTTAGTCTCACTGTGTCCTAGTTTAGTTTCTGTTTCCATGATCTGTCCATTGCAGAGAGTGGGGTATTGAAATCTCCCACTACTATTGTATGCAGTGTAATATGTGCTTTGAGCTTTAGTAGTTTCTTTTATGAATGTAGATGCCCTTTGATTTGGAGCATAGAGCTTCAGACTTGAGAATTCATCTTGGTAGAACATACCTTTGATGAATATGAAGTGTCCCTCCTTACCTTTTTGATCACTTTAGGGTGAAAGTTGATTTTATTCAATATTAGAATGGCTACTCCAGCTTTTTTCTTGGGACTATTGGCTTGGAGAATTGTTTTCCAGCCTTTTCTTCTGAGGTAGTGTCTGTCTTTGCCACTGAGGTGGGTTTCCTGTATGCAACAAAATGTTGGGTCCTGTTTACTTATACAATCTGATAATCTATGTCTTTTTATTGGGCAATTGAGTCCATTGATATTAATAGATATTAAGGAAAGGTAATTGTTGCTTCCTGTTATTTTCGTTGTTAGAGCTGGAATTCTGTTCATGTGGCTATCTTCTTTTAGTTTTGTTGGAAGATTACATTTTTGCTTTTTCAGGGATGTAGTTCCCCTCTTTGTGTTGGAGTTTTCCATTTATTACCTTTTGAAGGGCTGGATTTGTGGAAAGATATTCTGTGAATTTGGTTTTGTCATGGAATACTTTGGTTTCTCCATCTATGGTGATTGAGAGGTTTGCTGGGTATAGTAGCCTGGGCTGGCATTTGTATTCTTATAGGATCTGTATGACATCTGCCCAGGATCTTCTAGCTTTCATAGTCTCTGGTGAGATGTCTGGTGTGATTCTGATAGGCCTGCCTTTATATGTTATTTGACCTTTTTCCCTTACTGCTTTTAGTATTATTTCTTTGTTTTGTGCATTTGTTGTTTTGACTATCATGTGGCTGGAGGAATTTCTCTTCTGGTCCAGCCTATTTGGAGTTCTATAGGCTTCTTGTATGTTCATGGGCATCTCTTTCTTTAGGTTAGGGAAATTTTCTTTTATAATTTTGTTGAAGATATTTACTGGCCCTTTAAGTTGGAGGTCTTCACTCTCTTCTCCACCTATTATCCTTAGGTTTGGTCTTCTCATTGTATCCTGGATTTCCTGGACGTTTTGGGTTAGGAGCTTTCTGCTTTTTGCATTTTCTTTGACTGTTGTGTCAATGTTGTCTATGTTATTTTCTGCCCCTGAGATTCTCTCTTCTATCTCTTGTATTCTGTTGGTGATGCTTGAATCTATGTTTCCTGACTTCTTTCCTAAGTTTTCTAACTCCTGAGTTGTCACTCTCTGTGATTTCTTAATTGTCTCTACTTCCATTTTTAGGTCCTGGATGGTTTTGCTCAATTCCTTCACCGGTTTGATTGTGTTTTCCTGTAGTTCTTTAAGGGATTTTTGTGTTTCCTCCTTAAGGGTTTCTACTTGTTTACTCGTGATCTCCTGTAATTCTTTATAGGATTTTTTTGTTTCCTCTTTAAGGACTTGTATCTCTTTACCTGTGTTTTCCTGTATTTCCTAAATTCCTCTGGCACCATCGTGAGATATGATTTTAGATCCAAATCTTGCTTTTCCAGTGTTTTGGGATATCCAGGACTTGCTGTGGTGGGAGTACTAGGTTCTGATGAAGCCACATAGTCTTGGTTTCTGTTGGTAGGATTCTTGTGTTTGCCTTTCCCCATCTGTTGATCTCTGGTGTTAGCTGTTCTTGCTGTCTCTGACTAGAGCTTGTTCCTCCTGTGGGTCTGCAAGTCTGTGTCAGTACTTCGGGGAGATCAGCTCTCCTCTGGTAAATCCCAGGTGCAGATGGGTGAGTCCCTGAGTTAAAGCACTCCCTGGAGGCAGGCTCTCTACTTCCAGAGAAGGGGCAGAGAGGACTGCAGATCCACCGCTGTCACTCAGAGGCTGAGAGGATCCTGTCCCTGCTACCCTGTGACTCCCCTACAACTCGTGAGGCCTGTGCCTCCTGGCTGGTCCCACCTTAGAAAGTCACCAGAGAGAAAAATCTAACGTTTATTTTCACCCATTCATGTTTAGTGATAGAAATCTACAATCCTTAATTTAAAAAAAAAAGACTGGTTATTTGCTGTAAACTTAGAATGATTTATTTTTCTGAGTAGTCTCTAAGCTATCTGGAAATGTTCTCTCCCCTTTTTTGAGTTGCTTACATGTAACTTGATTTATTTCCTTTAAACATATGCTGTTAATCTCTCCTTTTTTATTTATTTTTGTCTCGTGCTCAGTTTGGGACTTTTTTCAACTCAGGAAGACCTGACTTGTGCATCACCTCACTGGCCCTTAGCTGCCCATGTTGTGTGTGCTCAGCTTCTTGCTCCTGATGCCTGTGATCTTAGCTTTCACAGTTTTGTCTTGGTTTCTCTTTACTTGGAATCTGGAAATTGGGGAACTGCTGAGCATGTGGAACTTTAGAAATTCAATTTTGCTATAATAGAAAAGCAATCTTCCCCACACTGCTTCTTACATTGTTTTTATTCTTTTCATCTTTTATTCTGCTTTAATGCCCCTTTAAACTATCCTTCAACAACAGCCAACTCTTAGAGTGGTCAAGAAGCCACTGATGGCAGTGTAGATCTCTGATCAAGTCATTGTAGCATAAAAAGCATGCAAATATGAAAATCTGAGATTTGTTGTAATCATACTTTGCTGGTTCAGACATACAGTGGCCTAGGGAGGAAAAGGAAATATCTGCCGCCAAAGACAGCATGCTGCAGCCAGGAATGAGCTGGCATTGGGCCACATTCTCTGGCTGGCACAGTCAGATTTGTTAGGAACCACAAAGAAGAACCCCACAGCATGCCTAGTGGGCCAACTAGGCAAAGAATAAATGGCACCTTGGGCATCTCCACTTGCCCTGGCTTCCTGGAACAAATGGTGCTTCCCAGAAGCAGATCATCAGATCCACAGTCTTCCTATTCCTGACCTTGGATGAGAGAGAAATAGAAAGAGCTGGTGCCTTACAAAGATCCAGCCAGGCTCTGTGCACAGACTCCCTGCACTTCACAGACAGAAGATGGCCCAGTCACGCATTTATTCGTATGAATTGTATTCATCCAAGCCAATGGAAAACCTTTCAAGTCCTTTGTATGGTAAAGTCACTATTCTGGTTTATAGAATGGATCCAAGTTACTCCTTATTCTTATGTTGCATTTGTCCTCTCTCATACCTGCTGAATAAGGTATAAGCCTTGCTTTTTTTATATGGGTGTTTTTATAACTCTTCTTTGGGGCTAATGTGCCTTCTGGTGACATTCTAGGATACAGTCTTTAGTTTTCTGTTCTATGTGTACCTCTAGCCGTAATGTTTTTACAAACAGTGGTTAAGAACCTGGTCAGTTTGTCCACTGACATCTGGGAAACTGCTAGTGTCTTTTTGGTCCATGAGTGGAAGAAACGTCACATGGAAGTGTGTACTCTCCTCACATTTTCCCATCTCCAAGCACCTTCCAAAACAGCTGCAAAGAGAAGCTTTTTTCCAGTGTTGCTGAGATCCCACTAGGCCTTTGGATTCAGAGAGGACATTTTGATCTATATGGATTAACAATAATACATTCTACCACAATGCACACAGAAGAACTGTTCTTTATACATAGAATGCAAGTTATTCTGATAAGTCATCATTTTACAAAGGGTACATTGGCATCTGTAAACAGACACTGTTAAACAACATTGCTGTAAAGGATATAAACCTTCTTCATAGTGAAGCCAATGTAAAGAGGAAAGAATGAGTGGAATGTTCTTATGTACAATTGTAAGAACATTTTGAGGAAATGGATGATACAGGGTCTCTCAAAAGAAACCATTAGAAAGTCTTGTACATTACAGTATCTTTTACATTTTCTACTCCTTTCTAAAGAAGTATCCTAAGATCATATTGTCCAATCCCTTCCAACATATCTACAAGTCTTCTATGCAAAGGAAACATTCATGTGAATGTGATGCCTAATGAGAACATCCTCCACTTAGTTTAAGACATTACTGATATATAGACAATGACATCATCACATAAAACTCAGAAATTCAATCATTCTACCACTTCTGAAAATAAATGGGGAAAGGGGCACATCTGTGCACTGATAGTCTTTTTTTAATTATTGGTTATTTTATTTATTTACATTTCAAATATTGTTCCCCTTCCTGATTTCCCCTTCGCAAACCTGCCAGTCCATCCCCCTCCCCTTTGCCTATATAAGGGTGCTCCCCCACCCACTGTTTCCTGTCTCATTGTGGGCTCTAGCATCCCCTTACTCTGAGGTATCAAGCTTCCACAGGACCAAGGACCTCCCCTCCCGTTGATGTCAGATAAGGCTCTACTACAAATGTAGCTGGAACCATGGACCCACCCCATGTATACTCTTTGATTGGTGGTTTAGTCCCTGGGAGGTCCCGTTAGTTGATATTGTTGTTCTTCCTGTGAGGTTGTAATGCTATTCAGCCCTTTCAATCCTTCAGCAAACTCTTCCATTGAGGTCCCTGGGGCTCAATCCGATGGTTGGCTGTGAGCGTCTGCATCTGTATTGGGATAGTCTTGATTTTGGTTTGGTTTGCTTTGTTTTATCTGACTCACATTAGAGCATCTCTCTGACAAGGGACTGTACGTCACCTACCAGGTATAAGGAATTTCTCTCACTTACACATTCCAGATTTTATTATCTTAAATTTGTATTTAATGGTTATGTTCTAGTAAAATGAATTGTCATGAATCTCTTATGACAGGTATTAGCGAAAAACACTCCCCCCAAAAAATAAACAAAAGCAAACAAACAAAAACCAATAGGCTTGATGATGACCAGGAAATTGGGACATTCAATTGGGACATGTAATTTGATGCCCCTTACGCACTGGCTTTGAAACCAAAAGCAGAAGTTGAGGTCTTACCAGGATGCTGAAGTCATGTCTATGTTAAGGGAACTTAACATAAACATGTTTGATTGAGTGTGACTGAGTATGAACTGACTTGATCAGTAATCTCTGCTCCACTCACTTCCTGAAAAACCTTCCCTGAAGCTACACAATAGGTTTACACACTTCCTAGTAAGGGATGCTTTTGCTGGATCAAATAGTCCAGTGGCTGTGACACAGATTGCTCAGGATATGGACATGGTAACTACCTACACCTGGGCAACAGATCAAACGCATTGCCCAGATGGGACTGGAGGAATGACTCAGTGCTTAAGAGCACTTTCTGATTTTGCTAGCACCTGACTTCAGTTCTCAGCACTCACTTAGACAGCTCACAACCACCTGTAACTCCAGCTCTGGGATATGCAACACCTTCTGGCTTTCACAGGCCCGGGAACATGCACTTGTGCACACACACACACACACACACACACACACACACACATTTTTAAAATATTTAAATATATAACTTGGAACCTAGCTCTCCTCCATCTTCCCACCCTTCTGTCCTTAGTATATGGGACTCATAGACTTTAAGGATGTGAAAATAAATTGTCTCAAATAGGTTGCCCTTTATAAACTAGAAATCTTCTAATGAGGAATTTAATGTGCTAGGTGACAAAGGGTCCTGCTGGCTAAACAAACCCTTCCTTGAGAGGTGCCTCTTCTTTTATCTAAGAAGCATACTGTCAGAGAATCTATTACATCCTGCCAGAATTAATGAGTCAAATGAGTTTGCTCAACATCTGACCAATGTGATGGTTATGCCAACCTTAAACCATTGATCTTGTTTCATCTATATACCTTTTTTTCATCCTTCATGTTGATGATTTAAGCAATTTTGCACACTGTCCTCACTGACATCACTCCAGACTCCTTATTGAATTTGCTGTATTGACTGCTTCATAAAGGCTTCAAGGGCACAAGGTTCTTCAGCCTCCCAATACTTCAGATTATCCCACTTGATTGACAGCTTCCTTATTCAGCATGTTTGAGGCATCCCTCCCTGCTACCCCATCCCTCTTCCAATACCCCAGACTTATTTCTGTCTATGGGAAGGAAAGAAAATTCCCCTCTCCTTTTCAAAGCTAATTATTAATTAAAAATGTGGTAGTTTGAAGACTATTTCAGAATACAGATACTCGCTGGTTTTGGCTTTATAATGGTGTAAAAATGACTTCCACACATTAGAAACTACTTTAGATATCAGCATTCCCAGTGTAAGGATAAGAAATAAAGGAGTCTTTCACGGTGCTGGGCAGCCTCTGAGAGCCATAACACCATTAGCCTCCTGATGGATCGATACTCCAGTGTCCTGTGCTCTTGAGTAATGAAGTGTAGTAGGCTTGCTTTACTAAATTCATTTCCTATTTATGGTCCATATTTGCCTCAGAACAGGTTAAACTTGAAGTTATGTTTATTGTTCCTTTTCTATTTCTGCAGGACACTGATGGGCAACTCATCCCTCAGTTTACTGTGCAGTATCTTCTTAATGTCACAGTGTATCTCCCCAAGTTCTTTTCCTCTACTTCAATGAGTGTGCACTCATTCCATTTGCGCAGTTGCTCTTCCTGGCCATTGTCAGATTGCATATACTGCTCACTCCTGGTGGGACACCTGTCATTCATTCTGTATGTCCATCAGGGTTCTCCAAGCTCCCACTAAACTAAATCTTATTTGGGAAAGCATAAGCAAAAAAACCTTTGCTGGCCTAGGTAGCTGAAAAGACGCAGTTATGAACTTGAAAAAATGACCAGGGAGCTGAAATGGCATTCTCAATGTGGCCTCCTCTTCCTCTAGTTTGCCTCTCCCTCTTTCTATCTTCAGTCCTCACCTTCCTGCCAACTTCACTCACTTCTTTTGCTGTGTACCTCTCCTTCCTCTGTGTGGATTCTATTTCTGTGTACTAAACTTCCATACTTTCAAATTTAGTCTTTCACAGCAAAGGAAAGTTCCTTTCCATTACATGGGCCATATATTCTTCATAGTAATAGTTGCTGCCAGACTGGCTAGACTGGGGCTTTGTGCAAATGCTGGAACTAGGGATGGGTCAACCCCATGCAAATCACACAGCATGGAGGAGGGAGGGAGAGAGGTTGCCATCAGAGGAAAATCAGAGTAATTTTACCTGGAGACAAGGAAATAGCTCTGACTAGACAAGACTAAGGCACTGTGTACTAGCCAAACTAGTACAGTTCTTCAAACTCCTCTCAAATGTGCTCCCATTATGGAAGCACATTTGTTCAAATTTGGTTTGATGTTGTACATGTTTAAGTCTCTAATTCTGACTTACAGCAACTGAAATAATGCAGTATTTTATGTTGCATGATCTCTGTGATCACATTGGCCCTCTTTCCTACAATCTTCCTATTTTATTACGATATCTTCATAAGGTTTGTGCCATCTGTTGAGTGAATAAGAACAGCTTCATATTTATTAAACTGAATGAAACTGGTATTTAATAATGAGTTCCAAAATTAATCTAAGGCCATGAGTAAAAAATGGCAATGTTTTGCTTTAATACATTAAAGATTAATGATTTCATAGAGAATTACTAGGGTGGTGAGGCAGGAGTGGATGGGTGGTAGGAGAGCACCCTCATAGAAGCAGGGGAATGGGGAAGAGGGTTATGGAGGGGAAAATGGGAAGGGGGATAACATTTGAAATGTAAATAAATAAAATAACCAAAAAAAAAACTTTAAAGAAGGAAAAAATAAAAGAAGAAACGGGTAGAAAAGTAACAATTTCTATAGTTATAACAAGAATGCAGACACTTAGGACTTACAATAAAATCTTTTAAAATAACTTTAATTTTACACATGATCACTTATGAGTATAGAAGACAAATATTGCATGAGAAAGAGAGTGACCAAAGAGGACAAGTCCAAGAGGGAAAAGGATGAGCCAACTAGGCAAACTCCTAAAAAGTAAATAAAAATAGAAAGGTATATAGAGGAGACCTAAGCCCACCATCTCTATGCTTTCCATAGAAACAGAAGGCTCAGAAACCTATGCAGAGGAGAAGGCAAAAAGTGTGTGAGAGGCTGGGGTGAGGGAAGACTCCAAGGGAACAGAGTCCTCCAGGTATAATATGGCTGATGGTCACATGAAGTCAGAGCCTGTTGTAGCATACATGAGACTTCCAGAGATCCCAGCACCGAAAAGTGAGAATTTAGACTCAGGCTCCCACCCCTAACCTAGAAGCTATTTGCAATTGATATCTGCTGGGAGGGAAGCTGATGTGACCCAGGGAGCATTAATCATGACCCAGGACAGACCCATGCAGGAGCAGGTGTCCAACCGAAAACAACTCTATGAATTTGTTTGCGTAGTCTTTGTTTAATTTTGAGATTGTGTGTGTGTGTGTGTGTGTGTGTGTGTGTGTGTGTATGTGTGTGTGTGTGTTCTTGACCTTTTACCTGCTTGTTCTGAATTTCATTGGAGTGGTGTTATTTTGTTTTGAGAAAAAGAGCATAAAGTTGGGTGGGGAGGGAAATGGGGAGAATCTAGAAGGATCTGAAGGAGGGGGAAAACATGATCAAAATGCATTGTGTAAAAATTTTTAATTAAATTAAAGAAAAGGGGAACCCCAGAGGCCAAGGCACGGACTTGGAAGTTTGAGGCCAGCCTGGGGTGCTGACTGAGTTCCAGGCCAGTTTGTCATGAGGCCCTGTGTCAAAAATACAAAATTTAAAACAACAAATAAGCCAGGCAGTGGTGGTGCGTGCCTTTAATCCCAGCACTTGGGAGGCAGAGGCAGGTGGATTTCTGAGTTTGAGACCAGCCTGGTCTACAGAGTGAGTTCCAGGACAGCCAGCGCTACACAGAGAAAAACAAAACAAAACAAAAACAAACAAAAAAACCCAACAACAAATAAAAGCAAAGGAAAAAATAGAGGGGAGCAGAAATATGACCACCTAGAGTTTTAAAGAAGAGCAGGAGAAGCCCAAGGTAGGCAGCAACCGAGGGTTCTGGCCAGCACGTTGGGAGAACAGTGTACAGTGCGTAACTTACTTTATTGAAAGAGGGAATCAAGTCTTGCCTCTAACAGAAGGAAATCTGCAAATGAAAATACAGCATAAAATGCTAGAAGAAATGGTCAAAGAAGAAATAGAAAGAACAAGGCAAATTTATACTGCTTTTCCTTGAGGAATAGCAAAAACCTTTATCTCTCTAATGCTGTTTAAAACAAAAATAAAAAGCCCTTAGCTCCCACTTATTGAGGGTGTCTCAACACCGTGCTGAAATTTTCCTCTCTCTGTGATACGCTTCTGAAGCCAGATTGCAAACATATTTAATCCTTCAGACCCAGCCTTGACTCTCAGGAGCTTAGCATATTGGAAATGGCCCAGACCAGCAACCCTGGGAAACCACAGGGCCAGCCTGCAACCCACGGCAAAAGACCTGTTCCATCTAGAGTGGCCCATCCCACCTGAGAAAGGAATAGGCCACCTCAGCACAGGAAGGAGTGGGCCCCAGATATTTCTGCAGTGGCTGCTCTACTTTTGTTCTTTTGAATAATACAAGTCAAGAAATCTGAAGCTTGCAACTCAAATGTGAAGCGTCCCCTGACAGGTACCACCCCACATGCCCCAGGATTTGTCACAGAGCTTCACTGCTCCAGTGAGCTTCCTTCTGGGGACTTCACCTTCGAATCATTAACACCTTGAGTTCTCTAGTTGAGGATTATATACTTCACTGTGGTATCTAATCTTGAAAAACTGACTATTCTCAAAGCCAAATATGAGATAAGAATTAAAATTCTAATATATAACTCTATACAATAATAAACTAGTCCTATAAATTATTTTATATAGCATTTACAAATCTTTCAGTATATAGAATTTCATAATTAAATATCCATTATAACTAAATATAGGTATATAGTTATATATTTTTAAATTTTACAAGTAAATGTATGCATGTATGTATGTTACTACCTTTGAAAGGCACAATTACCAACAATCAGAATTTTCTCCCCTTTGTAATTTTCTGTGGTCTACTCTATAAAATGAATATTATTCTTATAATTAGGGAAGTAATCATAAACAAATTTCTCTCTTACTAGTCTACACAGGACATTTAAACTTTAATCGTGCTACTGGGGTGTAGAAGTAACCACATATGCCCCATCCCATTCACTTGGCAAAGCTGAAGAAGTGTCTCCATGTTTGGGTGACACTGCGGTCACTCCTGACTCAGCTTAGCATATCCCTTCCTTCTTTCTTCAGGGTTCCCACCCATGGATAAATTACACACAACTTTGAGAGTGGAGAGAGCCAAATCATATTCCTCACATCTCAACAAATACAATTTCATACACATAGAAACAATAATGTTGTACAAATACAAATTCATCTAATCTTCCCCAATCTTACAGGTTTTACAATGTCTTTCTCACATGGTCCTCATTGCATAGATTTAAAAAGGCAAAAATTAGAAATTATTATCCACAGAATAAGTAGCTAAGCTAGAATTTCAGCCCAAGAACTTTGGGCCACAGCCAATATTGAATGGAAAAGAAAAAGACCCAAAGTGTTTGGTCCATGTCTATCAAAATCATCTTTCTTCCTTCCTCTACATCAGTGGTTCTCAACCTGTGGGTCACGACCTTTCGGGGATCAAACTACCCTTTCATAGGGATCAAATAAGACCACCGGAAAACACAGATCACATTATATCATAACAGTAGGAAAATTACAGTATTAAGATAGCAATGAAATATTGTTATGGTTCGGGGTCCACGTGAGAAACTCTATTAAAGGGTCACTGTGTTAAGAAGGTGAGAATCATGCTCTATCTCCTAAGAGGTCAGAATCCCACAACCATTTTTTCAGGTTTGTTTACCTGCAGGTTCCTTTAGTTTGACCAGTGGGAAGCTCTAATAGGATACGAGAGGACTTGGGGAAAGGAAAAGTACATTAACTGTTTCTTGCTCTTCAGTGCCTCCAATGATTTGGTGACATTCCTGCTTTTGCTGTCTGACTCTGGCTTTTAAACTATCTCCAGCCGCTCCCCCCCTCACCCCCCACCCCAACTGCCAGTTTTCACATAGTGTTGCTAACCTCTGCTTTCTGACCTCTGTGGTTCCTAACACACACACACACACACACACACACACACACATACACACACACACACACACACACTGTGTAAATTCATGGATTAAGTTCCCTCTTGCAAATATTGCCATCTCCCCACAGAGAATCGCCTCAGTTCAAGTTTTCCCAGAAACACACCTGCTGGGCTTTACATCCAAATGGCATTAGAGTCTATGAATTTCTCAGTACCCTTTCTTTTCAAATGATGTTCGAGGAGGAAATATTTTTTCATGTCTCAAAATCTGATAAACCGTTTTAAAGAAAGCTAAGTTTCCTGATTTCCAGTGATGGCCCCCTGTCATATTTCAGACAGGAGAAGCAGGACTCCAGAGTCATGATGGATACTTTGTTTAGAGCTATGAGGGCAGGTGCTGCATTCTGTGCCTTGGTTACAACTGCAAGAGCAGCATCCTACACATAACTCACAGTCTGAACTAAGTTAATGCGACCTGGTGCTGGCTTATTACATCTGTCATTCCCAATGGATGTTTGCCTCAATACCTCTGACTGCTTTGCACAGTAATAGATTAACTTTATACAATTGATACTTAAAAGTATGTAGAATGGACATAGCATATGTTACTTTAGAGTTATCTAGAACTTCAAGAGATGGTTAGAAGTGTGGTGAAGGAGCAAAGGAGTCATTCTGAAACCACTTCTGAAGAAAAAGATAGGAAGGAAAGAAAGAAGGAAGGAAGAAAAGAAGGAAGGAAGGAAGGCAAGCTCAAACCTCAACCCTGGAGGACCAGAAACACTCCCATCACCACCACAGGGAAGGATCAGGAGATGCTTAGAGGCTCTCTCAGCATACATCATACATAACTATGGATATCATAAAAATAACCTGAATGAAAGACAGCACGTTCTCAGGAAGAAACGAAGACTGAAATATTTACTAATGAGAGAGATGCCATAGGCAGAGTGGGGCACATCTAATGGAAATGCTTCTATGACTGGGTCAATGCATGACCTAAACATTGTCAAACCAAATGCTGGCTCTAAAAACCCACTGAAACATATGGCTGATAAGCTGGAACCCCCTGAGCAGTCCATGTTATTTCAAGTGGAGGAATAGGGGGCTTTCAAATGCGCATGGATTATTGACTGTGCCATGGGAACCAGCAACTGAGGAACACCAGTGTTGTAAGGCAAGTTACGTGACTTATAAGCAGCAGAAGGGCAACGTTCATCTAACACAAAGCAAATAAACAACAATCCCCAACACACAGACACACACACACACACACACACACACACACACACACACACACACACACCTGATAGTCCTGAAGGCTCAGATAATCCAGCAGTAGAGCACAAGTGAACTACCACACTCCAAAATGGAAACAATACCCAAAAGCTGTATTTTTAGCTGTATTCATTCACTCTCCGCACAGAGTACCCCAGAACAGCAAACATTAATTGGTTTCATCTGTACTTATTATGAGTGAATGTTTAAGCTGTTCGACTTGACCTTTTTCTTCTCCTCCCTACCTATCGATACAGTTTATTTTCCCAATCGTCCGTCTCCATGGCCTTACATCAGGCTGGGCTGGCACCTTCGTGCCTACTGGTCTGAACTCCAGGTAGTCACACTGGAGTTCTAGCTGTGAGGTCTCTGGGGGGTACATTTGTACTGAGCAAGGACAGACCTCGGATATCCCGAGAAAAGATCAGCATTGTCACTTCGGAGTTCCCCTTTCTCACGGTAGCCTGGCAACCAAACTGCGGTCTCTTTGATGGAGGGCGTTCCTGCTAGAAAACAGCATTATGAAAAGCGTCAGGGTCATCTTTAGAAACCTAGCGAAAACAAAACAAAACCCCCCAAAAGCCTACCACCAAGAAGGCAAAGGGGGGGGGGATAACTGTGCACAACTTAATTATTCAGCCGCACACAACTGCGCCTGTCAGGCCTTGGTAACAACACTCACTTGAATTTAATTAAGTTTGTCCCTTTGGCCTATGAGCTTTTGGGCGGACCTGGTAGAGGGGGATGAAAAGCGAGTGGGCTCCTTGAGGCCATTGTTGATAAGGAAGGGCACAGTGTTCTCAAGTGAGGTAAATTCCCACCCCTTTGCGCACAGAGTGACCTGGGGGATAACCTTTTGAAGGGAGAAGTTTGAAAGTTGGGTGGCCTGAGAGCCAAGAGAGAGGACAGCTTTTCCCACCACCAACATGCCCGCCCCTCCTGGAAGCAGCATGCTCAAGTGTGAAAGGCTGAGCCCTTGGACCTTTAAAGTCACTGTGATTCAGATGCCAGCTCTGCCATCTACTAGTTCTGGTACTTGGGGCAAATTAACTTACTGCGGTGAGCCTCAGTTTCCTTGTCTGTAAGCTAAAAAGTCAAAGCTACCTGAAAGAATGATTCAGACTAAACAAAGGAATCTGGGTAACAGGCGTGGGCACTGGGTGTGGGCACTGGATGCTCTCAATGACCCCCTCCCCATTTCTTACCTAAATTCTCACTTAATACTATGGAATGATTTCCAGACTTGGTAGAAGGACAAAGGGCCATCAAAATCTTGTTAGTAGAAACCTGTCCCCTCCTGATGGCCCTCAGTATGTCTTACTGTCTTATGCCCACATGTTGTTCTCTTAAATAAATGATCTTTTCCCGGTCATTTCTTGCTTTGTTATCAGCACTTATTAGTCACCCAGGTAAGAGGGTTTCAACAGCTCTTGCCCCTCTCTTCCAGGCAGTTGGTTATTCAGGCTCTTGGGTTTCCCCAACCCGAGTTTCTCGTCACACAAACTATGATTTTGTAGGCATGTTGGGATACCATTTGTATTAATTTTTTTTCTTTTGTGTTTTTTTCAAGACAGGGTCTCACTATGTTGCTGTGGCTGGCCCAGTGCTCACAGAGATCCACTTGGCTCTGCCTCCCAAGTGTCAGGATTTAAGGCAGATACTACTATGCCTGGATCTTGTATTATTTGTATTTTTAATACAATATCAAAAAATTAATGAATAAACAATTTCTAGCGCATCTTTGAGTCACTTTAAAATAAACATTTAGAATTTTTTGTCAATATATCTCTAAATTAACCAAGACAGACTATGTAGAAATATACTATTTGATATACTAATTTTTTTTAACTTACATAAAGATAAATCCACAAACTAAACAAGAATTCAGTGTGAAACATTCCAAAGACTACTGAGATAAGAATAAAAGTGTTAGGAAGTAAACAGCTGCTGACTTTAAATCTACAGACAGACTGACCTCAGAAAGCTGGAAGCTGCCTCCCAGGGAAGGAAGAGGGCCTGATACTTACTAGAAACTTTTATTATTAAAAAAAAACTACTAGTATTTTCATTCTGGTAAGCTCCAAGTCATCTTATTTTGCTTTTATTTCGGTTAATTGGATTAAAACTTTGATTTGATTAAATGCAATTTGATATTCTGAACTTGATTTTGATTATCGACAACTTTATTCTATTATGGAAAAAAATTGAAAATCATAACCACATTTTCCTGTTAGAACTCCAATTGCCATAGATACCAGCTGGCTCACCTTCTTATTTTTCTACAAGTGAAAAAAAACCTGAGGCTTGGAATTATCCAGAGACTCATCTGCGTCTTGCCACCAGTCAGAGGCAGAGGATGGGCATGGCAGTCTTTTTTGTTTTCCCAGTTACAGCTCTTTCCAGCCTGAAAACCAGAGGTCTTATCTCCATGGGTCCTAGTCACCAAAGGCCCAGACAGCAGAAGATCTGAGGTCTGAAAGGAGCCAGATTCCCCAGCTTTAAAGGAAAGAGAGAGCGTGGCAGTGCTCAATCTATTTCATCATTACATCATCAGATGTCACCATCTTGGTGGTGGTAATCTGCAGACAAGCTCATAAGCAGGTAGAAAAGTGACATTTTGCTAACTACATGGGCATCCCTGAGCCCTGTCAAATTGACATATAAAATTATTCACCAGAGGATGATTACAGGGCTATACAAATTCGCACCCCCCCCAAAAAAAGGGGGTTCATAGGGAAATAGTTAACAGTCTCTGAGTAATGGCATCTTGACAGAGTTTATGCCACCAAGCAGATGTAGGCGGGATTATGTAACGAAACTGAAACAAGTATTTATTTCACAGTGATAGTTTACAAGGAACCACGATAATTTATCATTTTCTAAAGGAGACAACTGAGGCATGATTACTGGGGCTAACAATAAACAAACCCTGGAGAATGCGTGCGTAATAACTATCAGCTGCTTCGAACGGACGCTAGGATCAGGTTAAGACATAAAGGGCTGAAGCTACAGCACGTGGAATCTAATTTGTTTTGGCCGTGGTGTTTGAGAGCTTCCAGAGGGTATGGTTTCTCAAAGTTTGTGTGTGGCATCCTTTGATTAAAAGGAAAAGAATACTCCATCTGGCTTCAGTTGGCCCCTGTGACAAGCCATGGCTCACTACAGCTATCGGACAAGGGTTTGCATGAAGGGTGATGTCAAAGGAGAAGAAGTCACTTAGAGCCCATAGACATTGAGAGATAAGCTCTCACTGTAATCAGGATCAAGCCAGAATGCCTTATTGTATTTACTCCTAAGCTGGGCATGAATATTGCTATATCAAATTGCGTCCAAGGCCTACAATGAGCTCTGTCTGAGAAACATCCCATAACCACAACCCATTCTAAGAGCCATGGCATACTCCAGAACGTAAGGGTACTAATTGTTTTTATTTAAGATTCTTCAATTTTTAACAACCAAATCACCCGGCTCACACTCACGTGAGCCTATGAGCAAGCTGCCGAAGGGTGGCATTTGGCACAAGGTTGTAGATCTCTGATGTCTGAACTCAGTAAGAATCCCTGAATAAGGCTCCTGCTTCGACTTCTGAAGAAGTACCTGACAGTGGGCAGCATCTGCAGAGCGCTGTTTCTAGAGACTTCTTTGACATGCAGGCTGATAGGTATCTTGATTTTGCTTGTATCCCTCTAGATATCAGCTGAAAATATTGTGTGTGTGCGTGTATGTGTGCCCAAATGTGCATGTTCACACACTAGATGGACTACTTATGCCCCAAGGCCCTGAAATTCAGACTATTAAGATTCGGGTCAGTAGCCATCACCACTGAGGTGGTATGTTAACTTAAATACCAGTGTCTATATGGCTTCTAGCTAGTTTTGGTGTAGCCATATGGTAAGCCCAAAACACTTGGTTCAGTAACAGTTCTCACCCCAAAGATGGCTGAGCCTCCTATGGATGCTTTTGAATCTGGAATGAATGGAAACTAGCTCACCGGTTAGAGCTTTCTCAAATGAGCCTTCTTTCTCTGCAGATTTTCTATTACTTTGCCTAGATGATATGCAAGACCTTAAATGCCTTTCTCAAAATTCCTTTCACTTAAAAAAAAATGAATGTCTCAGTGATGGTGAGATCAATGGCTCGGCAGGTAAAGGGACTTCCCACAAATGCTGGTGAGCTCAGCTTGACCCTGGAGGTGACTATTGACGGACAAAATCAACTGCTGCAAATGCAAAGCTCCTCTGACTTCCACAGACACTGTGACACACGTGTACCTGCGCGCACACACATGAACACACACCATAAATGTAACTGATTTCCTATAATTTTACTTCATTGCCTAGTAGTTCTATATCATTAATTTTAGTATTTGGAAATATTTATCTCAAATATTTTATCTCACCTTACAGTATATATTATGAAAGTGCCATTCAATAGTTAGAAAATTACACTGAAATTCACTAGACTTAGAAACTACCTGACATTTTAAAGATAAAAATCCATAAAGTCATAGGGCATAGATGCCTAACTCCTTTTGCCATTAGGAAACAGAATGAGGAAACGAAACAGAAGCGTGCAAGATAAAGGCATCAGGGGTGACTCTCTTCTCGCATTAGCAACCTTAACTCCCAAAGCACACTGAGGTATGAGAAGCCTACTTCCTCCTGTCTGTTTGTGAAGCTGGCTAGACTAGGAAAATCCATACCTCCACTCAGGTATATCTCCTATGTGCACATAAACACAGACATACAGACAGAAGACACAGTCAGAAGCTGAACCTATACTCATTGAACCCCATGGAATCAATGCCAGATATTCATCTACTTTTTAAAAGTCTATTATGTTTTGCAACTTCTTTTTCAATCACTTTTGCCTACGAATGAGACACAACTTCTTAGAATAAAAAAAAAATCAGAATTCTACTTATTTTTTTCTGTGGCCCTGAAATTGGATTCCTTTGAATGATAATTTATCCTGGGAATGCATTGTTAATAATGCAGAAATGTCAGAAAATTAATCTAATTATAAATTATACTCAGATCCCATTCTAAGTTAGAATTGGAGGCATAGTGACATTTGGTGTGTTGTCTAATTTTCCTCCGTCGGATCTTAGAAAAGCAGGAAGCCGGGCAGTGGTGGCACACGCCTTTAATCCCAGCACTTGGGAGGCAGAGGCAGGCAGATTTCTGAGTTTAAGGCCAGCCTGGTCTACAGAGTGAGTTCCAGGACAGCCAGGGCTACACAGAGAAACTCTGTCTCAAAAAAACAAAAAAAGAAAAAAAAAGAGAGAGAAAGAGAGAAAGAAAGAGAGAAAGAAAGAAAGAAAGAAAGAAAGAAAGAAAGAAAGAAAGAAAGAGGGAAGGAAGGAAGGAAGGAAGGAAGGAAGGAAGGAAGGAAGGAAGGGAAAGGAAAGGAAAGGAAAGGAAGGAAGGAAGGAAGGAAGGAAGGAAGGAAGGAAGGAAAGGAAAGGAAGGAAGGAAGGAAAGGAAAGGAAGGAAGGAAGAAAGGGAGAAAGAAAGGAAGGAAGGAAATGAGGAAAGAATTGGAAAGCAAACTCCAAATTAGGGCCCACGTCCTCATCTCTGTTTACCGTACAAATTCCCACGAATGAATGAGGAGTATTTCAGACACTCTAAATGTGTTAGGCGGTACCATTGGGCCAGACTTAGCAACCCAACATGGTAGAGCTAAGGCCCTGACTACATCACTTCTAGAGCATTATTTCATTTACAAATGTGATGGGTTTTAAAATGAATCTAAATTGTTTTTACCTCTATCACTGCTCTATGGTAGTGCTGTTTCTGCAGACTTCACAGGCACAATTACTACTATTATGATTAATTATTAATGTTGTCTTTCCCTCATGGAAGACCAGTACACCAGACACCACAACACCTGCTGCTCCTGAAAGGTGAATGGATGCTTGAACACACGTAGACATGTTACATGATTCAATTAGAGCATGGCCTTATTTAGCTTTTTAGACCCCCGATGAAAAAAGGAAATGGTCATGCATGATTTTATTTAAAAAAAATTCACAAACACTGTAAGAATAATGCATTCTGATATAAAAGCCCACGAACAGGTCTTGTCATAATTGAATATAATGATATGAAAGTGAGACTAAAGCAAAGCAAGCCCACAAGCCCGCAGACGTCTCCTCCTCCTGATTAAGCCCCCACCCCCGCTGCCATGCTGTGGCAACGCTGTAGCTGCTTCGCTCTGTTTCCCTGTGGTTCCCAACACATAGCAACATGTTTGCAAGAGGGAGAGATCTTACCCCAAATGCCTGAACCCTCCAGTCCAGTCTCTGGGATACGTAGCTGGGGCCACTGGAGAGTAGAAGACAGCCCCATGAAAGCCCCTGGGGCGCTGTCTTTCTCTTTATCACTAGGAGGTAAATTTGCTAGCAGTCTGTAACAAAGAAAGTGGTCACTGCTTCATATTGCTCATGTTTAGCTTTGTGTGTGTGTGTGTGTGTGTGTGTGTGTCTCACCTCTCAACAGTAAGATGACATCTTAAGCCAGTAGATTTAATATCTTAGGCTACTCTAATTTTCTAAGGGTCTGTTGAGCTTTTCTAACAAATCATCACCCTACACTTAATTTCAACAATAAACCACGAGATATGAGTGACTCCCACCTGCCCTCAATCGACTCTCCATTGAAGAGCCTGACCCCTGACTCTGAGATGTAGTGTTATTGTGGCCAGGGATGATTTACTCATCCCAAGTGCTTACTCAAGCTATACCCTCCTATGCTGTTGTTACAATAAATTATATTTCAATTATATATTTAATAAAAAAAAACATGGAAATCAAATTATGATCCCTTCTGCTTGGTACCAGAGGTTAAACTGTGGGTGTGAGTTCAAGACAAAAAAACAAAACAAAACAAAAACAAAAACAAATGGATGCCTGTTAAATTATAAGATTGTGTTCTACGAGTAACAAAATGGATTACAAAAGTAAAGATACAATGGCATCTTGTTAAATATATCCTATGATAAATTTGGACAATGATAGAAATAATATTATTTATAAGTTGGATACTGTGGGAGAGGAGTCCACAGAATCATCAGGTAATTAAAGAAAATCTAAATGAAATCTATACCAGTAGCATGGGTAGGAGGCAGAGCAAAGGATGAGCCAGGTGCCTGCGACCTTGACATTATGGTTGCCAAAGCAGGAAGATAACGTGTCCTTACCCAAACTGGCAAACAAAATGCAGGATTGTTTCAGCAAAGGAGACATCTCTATATCTCTAAGAAGGCTATCAAACATCAAAACTATAATTTATAACTTCAATATTAAGAAAAGAATAAAAAAAAAAAAAAACATGTACAGGTCCGAAAAATTCT